>ML813239.1:0-46997 GCA_009831015.1 Picea engelmannii
CAACAAAAGATTAACAACAAGATACAAAGAGAGTACACAAGAAAGTAGCCACAAACTTCATATCTGACCTTTATTTAGTATATATGCTAACCTCCATACAAGAGATACACAAATCTGGAAGAAATATGAGAGATACAAGTGTTGTGACTGAAGATCCTTACAAAATGTACTACAATAGATAGCCATGAGCCTTCCTAGACTCCCAATGGCTGCATGCAAGAGGACAAGATCAATTTCTTTCCCTTCCTTCATATCTGGCACTGATCCTGGTTGAGTTGCGCCCTTTCTGACTGTAGAAAACCTAAGGAATTCAGCCTCTTCATATTTGGCCTCCAACCTCCTATATAATGTTGTAGATCTATTGATCTGGGGTTTCCAAGCACAAATGGTGAGTTTCCCAACTATATGGTGAGATCTGACTCCACCAAGTCAATGAATCAACTAGTGACAGTGCACCCTCCTTCAGAAATTCATCCAATGCAAGAATAATTCAATATGAAGCTAAAAGCTCTCCAAAAATTATGAGAAAAGGCACTAGGGTAATGGAAAACCCTCCTGGAATGGTTTTGACCTCAAATCTATTTCTCCTTGGCCAAATCGAATTGTTTCCTCTTCTACAATGCGCCCCCTCTACAGAAAACCCCCCACAAAGTTGTGCCCTACCTTCCAATGAACCTTTGGAACTGATATGAAATGGATAGAATGGTGAGGGTGGGATATTTCACAACCTTGACTAAGCTTGGATCAAGAATGGAGGAATATTTCACCTTCTTGTTGATCTCTAGGGTTTGTTTACTCAAAACCCTCAAAACGTAAGCTACATAGCTCAATAATCAAATGAGAGAAAATGACATGAATGAGGAGTGATGCGCCCTCCTCTCTCTTTTATATCTCCATCTTCTAATTTTCACTCGATTTACTTTATTGCTACCTAAGGTTATTACTTTACTTTCTCCTCTAAGTCGAATAACCCTTTTTCTGCTTTTACCAAAGTCACTTTATTAATATAACATTTAGCTCCTTAGTGACCCCTTTTGCACCTCCTAGCCCCCTTTTACCCATGAGACTAGACTACTAAGTCTTCTAATGTTCTTGTCAAGAAGAGGGGAACATTACAATATCCCCTATTGGAAATTGCTTTCCCACAAGCAATCATGAATATGTTTGTTGTAACACATGTTCATTCTCCCAAGTGGCATCTTCTATAGGCAAATTTTTCCATTTGACTAAGTATTCCTTGATGTCCCTGTTCCTTAGCTATTTCGCCCTCACCTCCAAAATATCCTTTGAAATCAAAATCAAGTGCCCTTTTTCATCAACTGGAGGTAGCTCTTCATTAGCTACAACAAGCGGCCCAATGCCCTCTTTAGGCATGATACATGGAAGACATTATGGATTTTTCTTCCATATGGTAGCTCTAATTCATATGCAACTTCCCCAACCTTCCTTTTCACTCTGTAAGGTCCATAGAAGCGAGGTTTGAGCTTCTCAATGCCATTTTTCTTGATGGTTTCCTTTCTGTATGGTTGTATCCTCAAATAGACCAAATCCCCTATCTCAAAAGTGCACTCCACTCTGTGCCTGACTGCATATAACTTCTATTGGTTTTGAGCCCTTTGCAAATGATCCTTAAGTGCTTTGAGAATGTCTTGGCTTTCCTGTATCCACTCCTTATCCATGGGAGCTCAGCTATCTCCAAACACAATCTCAACAAAAGTTAGGGGATCATAATTGTATAAAGCTTTGAAAGGTGACATACCAATAGACATGTGGTAAGTGGTGTTGTAGAAATATTCACCTAGATATAACCACCTAATCCATGCTTTAGGTTGTCCTGTCACACAGTTTCGGAGGTATCCTTCCACCCACTTGTTTACTATTTCAGTTTGTCCATCTGTCTGTGGATGATAGCTAGTGTTGGGAGTTAATTCTATACCCACTAGCCGAAACAACTCCTGCCAAAAGATGCTTATAAATCTACTATCCCTGTCACTCACAATTGTTTTGGGTAATCCATGCAGCCTGAAAATTTCCCTAAAAAATAGATTTGCCACCTGAGATGTGCTAAAGTCCATGGAGATGGAGAAAAAGTGAGCAAATTTGGTCAATAGATCTAATACCACGAATATGCAATCCTTCACATGTGCCTTGGGGAGTCTTGTAATGAAATCCATAGACACACTCTCCCACTTATGGTCTGGAATGGGGAGATGTTGCAATAGACCTGCTGGGTGAGTGTGCTAATCTTTGTTGTGTTGGCAAGTGGTACAATCCTTGAGAGACCCTTCCAAGCAAACCTTTCTCTTATCTATCTGTATGCCTTAAGAAATCCTTGATGCCTTTCTATTGATGAGTCATGAAATGCTTGAAGCACCCTTTTCTTGAACAAGGATTGAGAAACCAGATAGATCCTTCCCTTATAATATATGATGTCATCTATAATCCTATACCTGCCATCCTGTAATTGTCCATCCATCAACTCACATGAAAATTTGTTTTTTGAGAACTCCACCAAGAGATGAGACTTCCAGTCAACCGATATTTCTGACATGGAGTAGGCTGAGGGTCTTCTAGATAAGGCTTCCACTACAACATTGATTTTTACTTTGACATATTTTATGTCAAAGTTATATGCCTGAATCTTACTCACCCAATTTTGTTGTCTTTCATTAATGTCCTTTTTCTCAAGAAAGTACTCGAGGCTATTGTGATAGGTCCTAACCACAAATTTCGCTCCTACCAAATATTGCCTGAATTTGGCCAATGCATGCATAATGGCTAACATTTCCTTATCATAAATTGTGTACAAAAACTCGGGTCCCCTTAGTTTGTGGCTCTCATAGGTAATGGGATGCCTATTTTGCATGAGAACAACTCCAATACTCTCACCTGATGCGTCACACTCCAGAATGAATGGCTGGGGAAAATATAGCAAGGATAATACAGGGCAGGTGCTCATTACCTTCTTCATTTTGCCAAATGTCAGTTGTACCTCATCACTCCACTTGAATGTACCCTTCTTGGTCAAATCAGTTAAAGGTGCACATAGTTGGGAAAATCCCTTGGCAAACCTTATGTGATAACTGCAAATACCAAGAAATCCTTTGAGCTCTATGAGTGTTTTGGGTGTGGGCCAATTCATGATTGCTCGGATCTTTTCTAGGTGAACTTGTACCCCCTTGGCTCCAATAATATGTCCCAAATAGAGAACCTCAGTCATCCCAATTTCACATTTTTATTCCTTAGCATATAGGGACTGTTCTTCCATGATGCTCAAGACGTCATCCACATGCTTGAGGTGATCCTCCCATGTTCTACTGTAGATCAACAAGTCATCAAAGAAGACAAGTAGGGACTTCCTCAACTATTTTTTAAACACATGGTTCATGCATGATTGGAAAGTGGTTGGCGCATTTGTCAAGCCGAAAGGCATGACAAGGAAATCATAATTCCCACAGTGGCATCTGAAGGTGTTCTTATGTATGTCTTTCTCCCTCATCCTGATTTGATGGTATCCAGAGTGCAAGTCAATTTTTGTGAAGTATATTGTGCCATGTAGCTCATCCAATAACTCATCTATCCTGGGAATGGGGTACTTGTTTTTGAAGGTTTTCTTATTTAAGGCTCGATAATCAATGCACATACGCATAGTCCCATCTTTCTTCTTTACTAATACCACTGATGATGCAAATGGAATTGAACTTGGTCTAATATGGCCCATGGCTAACAATTCTTTAACAACATTCTCAATCTCATCCTTGTTCTTCTTGGGGTGTTTGTAGGGTGTAGTGATGATCGGTTTGGCCCCTTCTTCCAATTCTATGATGTGTTCAAACCCTCTATCTGGTTTTTGACCTGGTGGAATCAGTTCAAAGACCTTTTTATGCTTGAGAAGGATTTTCTGTATAATTGGAGGATACTGCTTGTGTTCTCCACTATCCACTCCCATAACAAAGCATTCAGCTACATAGTCCACTTGCTCTCGCCTAAATATTGCATGCATTCGTTTGGTTGTCACAACTCTAGGTGCCCCTCCTATCATCCCCTCAAGTATGATCATTTTTCCTTCTTCTATGCTGAAAGACATTTCCATGGTTTTGTAGTTGGTAGTGATTGGACCCAACGTGCTAAGCCAATGCACACCTAGTATGATGTTGGTGTCCGATATATCCACTACATAGAAATCCTATGACAAGGTGTATTTGCCCAAGTTCAAGCTTATTTGTGGAATATATCTATCACAAGCCATAATACATCCTTTTGCCACCTCAACCAAGAAACCCTTAAATTCCACCGTGGGAATGTGTCTCCTCTCAACCATAGCAATGTCAACGAAATTGTGAGAAGCTCCTCCATCAACTAACATTGTTGCTCTCTGTCCCTGCACAATTCCCTTCATCCGGAAAGTATTAAACTTAGGCACACTGCTAATGGAAGCTAAGGTAACCTTCTTGATTCCTGCATCATGGTGTGGGGGCACCTGTTCATCCTCCCTTTGGTTCATCTATATGTTATGAATGGCTCCATTCTCCTCATCATCCATCTCCTCTTCACTATCAGATACTACCTCTATATAGTGAATCTTCCCTTTACCCATACACCTATGACCTGGATGCCATGGTTCTTTGCAAGTGATGAATAGTTGCTTCCTCCTTAACTCTATTCTTGTAGCTTCATCCATCTTTCCTTTTCCCTTGTCAACTTGTCTTATGTCTCGCCCCCTTGTAATGCTTGGAGGTTTTGTTGTGATCTTGTTCTCGTAGGATGCTCCTACCAAAGCTCTGGTGTGCTCAATGGCATCCTGTAAGGTTACAAGCTTGAAAGCCTTAACCCATCCATAGAAAGGATCGGTCAACCCTTCTATGTACATCATCAATAACTTGGATTCTGACATATCTAGAACCATAACTGCCACTCTCTGTAACTCCTCAATGAAGGCTTCTGCTGATCCTGCTTGCCTAATCTATGTGAGCTCCCTGAAATGAAGCTCTGTATTCTCCTTGTCAAATCTATCAATGAGTCTCTGGGTGAAGTCAATGTATGAAGTGACATGTTCATGACCCAAAGTGGTCATCCCATGAAACCACTAGTCATGTGATTTACCATTCAAGTGTAATGTTGCAAACTTAATGGCCTTCTTCTCTTCCATGGGGTTCAATTGAAGGAATGCATCCATCTTTTGTACCCAAGCCTTAGCTGAAATCTGAATAGATCCATCGAAGTGGGGCATCTCCATTCTTCCAGCCTTGTGCCCCAACTAACTGTCACCTCTGTAATGTCCCTTAGATTTTCATTTCTGCATTAGGTGGCAATATTCTCCCAAGTGTTGATGTTTTTTGTAGGTGCAGGACGTATTCACCTCTGGGATACCCTTTCTTATAGATGAAGTTGCCAAGACATTGAAGGAAAACCATTGGAAGTCAAAGAAGATCCCAGAAGAGAAGTCGACCTCACATAAAAAAATAAAGAAGAATTATAATGCTCCAGAAGTAAAGTCGGCTCCAGAAGAAAAAGATAAACAGAAAATATATTTTCCAGAAAGTCAGATCGACCCTGCTAAAAAAGTCATTGGATAGATTAGTATAAACAAGAGCGATGCCTTCCTCATTTGGCACACTCTCTCATGGAGATATAGCTCAAGTTTGGTGGAGAGCTGCAACTGCAAAAGGAAGGAAGTAGGTCACATCTTGGTTAGGGTTTCCTCATACCTCTCACTAGGGTTTGTCTTTTGTGATGTGCATGGTGAAGTTCAACCACTCTAGCACTTTGGCTAGAGTGAGCTGCAGCTGCATTGTTGGTTATCTCTTGGTGGGGCACTAGTGGAGGCTAGACACCCTAGCGCTCTGGCTAGGGTGTGATGCATCTATGTTGTTGGATTATCTTCTTTGTGGTTTTCTCTAGTGGATAGAGCTTGTTCTTGGTTATTTTGTCTTGGCAAGGATATTATTTATAAGAAGGTTGTTGGGTTTTCTCCCTTGTGTAGAAGGGTTTCCCAGGATGTATATGTTATGCTCGGGGGTGGCACAAGTAGGTGCCTATGGTTGGGTGGTGATGGTGCATCATCGCCTATGGAGAAACGTGCATGCAAAAGAAGTTTAAATTGCTATGGTAAATCTAATGTTAACGTAATTAACAAAAATTCAACATGGTATCAGAGCTTTGTTTCCTTTAGAACAGTCTAATCGCTGGAAGTAAGATCGTGAGATTTACCTTGCTGCTGTACCTTGCTTCTGCATAGTTTTATTTTGTCAAGCTAGTTGGAGCACCTTGAAGTTTTAGGGTTTTCCGCTAGTTATCGTTGCTGCCAGAGGGTGCTACAATTTCTGAGGTATGTACTTGTATATGTTAAATTGTATCATTATCTTGAGGGTGTTTTTCAGGAGAAGGGACTTTTGTCTAAGCAGCGAATCATAGATCCAAAGGGATCTCAGATATAGTGCATTTAGAGGAACAACGCACCCTCCAAGTTTGATTGTTTTGATATCCCTCTAGTTGTTATGGCACCATTGCGATCTTATGTTTTTGATCTATTGGAGTTATGATCATTATACTAACCACTTAATACTAGAGATGCATTTGTTTATCTCCCCTCTAGGAGATATTCTTGTTTTGTTGTCTATTCCAGACAGGTTATATTGTCAAATTCCATGGAGGTTTCCATGGAAATGTTGTTCTTGTTTTCTTGTTTCGGGCAGGTTAACTCGGAGGCATGTCACTAGTGATAGCTCTAAGAGGGAGCTATAGTGATGGTTGCAAAAGGAAACTTATTAGATGGTCTCTAGTTTGAGACGTGAAGCAGTTTGACTAGACAAGGAGTTTGTATAGATTGACAGTTTGACCAGTTTGTGGTGCATGATTCTATCAGCCTGAGTGAATCATGGCGTAGGGTACTTGCTCATTTGCATTATAGATCTCTTCCCGCTCTGAGGAAGATAGTGACAAGTCTTCCAAAGCTTCGTATTGAGCATGATGGCATCTGCAGAGGTTGTGCTATTGGCACGAATGCCAAGGGATCTTTTTCGAGTAGTGAGGCTCCAACACATATTCGCAGATGAGAAAACAATTGACATTTTCACCAAGCCTCTGCCAGGGACAAGCTTGGTAGGAATGCAAATGTTTCCCTCAGGGAGTGTTGATGATTGTAGCATCAGGAAGACATTCCAAGATTGATCAGACGGACTTGATCATATGGAAATGGCCTCGATGTAATCTTCAATGGACTGAAAATTCGAGTTGCTGCAAGATCTCTAGGAGGAAAGTATCGAGCAGACATTCTAAGATTGGTCAGACAAACTTTACCATATGGGAATGATCCCAGGGTAGTCTTCGATGGACTGAAGGCTTGGGACCCTGGTATAGTCTTCGACATATTGAAGACTTTAGGCTCAACGTAGTCTTTGATGGACTGAAGCTACGTAGTTCTCGATGGACTACAGACTCCTCTAGTGTGTGTGACTTACATCGGGTGTCATTCTCTTAGAGAACACTCACTTACAAGTGTATACTTGTATAGGTGAGTGGCCCCGATAAGCATCGGGTCGACCTTTCACCCAGTACTGGGCTACAGACCAGGGAGATAGGGAACATCTACATCCAGAGTAGATGTGAAGACTCGAGGTGCTTGAGGTGCAATTCCACGTGTCCAATAACATCGAGCTAAATACATTCACAAACTGATCCTATGGGAATATGTACATTCTAGGACTAATCTTGATCATTCCAAGAATGCTCATGATCATGTGGGAATGTGGACATTCCAAGATCAATCATGATCATTTGATCATGAGATGAATGTGGCTCCGATGTGGTCTTGATTCTTGTCATGGGACAAGAATGACCCGAGATGATAGACACGAGGTTGTGGAGATGGATCATCAATATAGCTAATGAGGCTCATGGAGAAACTTATCTATGATAGAAGAATACCAAGAACAATACAAGATATGCTTGGAGAATGCCTTCCTTGTTGAGAGGGAGTATTGATGGTTGCAACTTTGTGAGACATTCTTTTGTGACAATACTCCTTGATAGACTGAGTTGAGTATGACACTTATCAATGGACTGATAAGTTGTATTGGGTTGGTTCCCAGCGTCACTTGGGAGTAGACCACGTGGACACGTCCCTTGGGAGTATACCAAGTGGACACTATGAGAGAGTAGGTCCTAGTGCCACACTACATGCGAGTAGGTCCTAGTGTATTCTAGTGGTGATGAGGCCCTAGAAAAGGTCTACATTGGGTGTATCCATGTGCGACGTGATGATGCTACCAGTAGCATGGTCTGCGTGAGGCTATGAAGGACCATGGCATATCTTGTGAGGCTATGAGGACTAGAGGAAAAACATCATGGAAAATACCTCCCTGGCTAAGAGGGAGTGTTGATGTTTCTAGTAGATGCGGGAGGTATTCACCTTCAAGATAACCTTTCTTATAGATGAAGTTGCCAAGATGTTAAAGGAAAACCATTGGAAGTCAAAGAAGATCCCAGAAGAGAAGTCGGCCTCACAGAAAATAATAAAGAAGAATTATAATGCTCTAAAAGTAAAGTCCCCTCTAGAAGAAAAAGATAAACAAAAAATATATTTTCCAGAAAGTCAGGTTGGTCCTTCCAGTAAAGTCATTGGACAAATTAGTACTAATAAGAGTGATGCCTTCCTCATTTGGCACTCTCTCATGGAGATATAGTGCAAGTTTGGTGGAGAGCTGTAGCTGCAACTGCAAAAGGAAGGAAGTAGGGTGCATCTTGGTTAAGGGGTTTCCTCGTACCTCTTGCTAGGGTTTTTCTTTTGTGATGCACATGGTGAAGGTCAACCACTTTAGTGCTCTGCCTAGAGTGAGATGCAACTGCTTGGTGGTGCACTAGTGGAGGCTAGACACCCTAGTGCTCTGGCTAGGGTGTGATGCATCTATGTTGCTGGATTATCTTCTTTGTGTGAGGTCTGAAATTTGCACCCTAATTAGGGTTTATTGACTGAACTTTAGTGCGCACTTGTTGAAGGAAGGCTTTTTTTGGGGGCATTTTCTTGGTGGAAAGTCTACAACTAGGTGATGTGCTAGATTATGCTTGGTGAATGTAAGTAAAATTCTGCAATTATTCTTTATTTGAATGGTTATAGTATCTTTACTTTGCATTTTTGCTAAAGCTTATGAAATTGCTAGCCTAAACCCTAGGGAATCAAGCACATGTTATTGTCCTTGTTCTAATTTGCTATCCACCTACTAGATTGTGCCAAGAAGCCCATTTTCCTTGAAGCTTTGCTAGGGCCTTGCCATTGCAACACCCTAGCATTAATTGCTTCATCCTAGCCATTTTTTCTTTATCCTTGAGTTATAGAGGGAGGAAATCTACTAAGGCCTAGGGCTACCTACACCTTAGTAGCTAGTTTCCCCTTAGGGTTTGATAATTGGAGCCTTGGGTTACCAACACTCCAATTCATAAACCTCTCTTGTATTTAACTCTTCCATTATCATTTACCTTCAACATCTATTGTTGCACTTTGACTCCATTTGCCCTAAGAAAGCATAGTCTAAGACCTCCTTTGAGTAATTTGATCAAACAACCTTCAAAATCTATTTTTTAAACAACCTACTAACAACTTGCAACATTAGAATAACCTTGTTTTTGTTGTTACTAAAGTAATCTACAACTATACTTTGTAGCATTAAAAACATCCCAAACCTCCACTCAACAAGTTTGCCCACAAAATTTTACTACTGATATAAATTTCTGAGTGTTAATAACTCACTTTCTAGCTGTTTTAAGACTGTTCCAGTCACAAAAGCTCTGATACCATGAAGAAATTTGATTGCCCCAATCAGGTTTCAATCACTCCTTATCACTCCCATAGTTTAAGGCCCAACCCATGTGCATAAAATTCATCTTATAACATTTATTAAATTCTGGAAATGAAATTGTTGAATTTGAAACACAAGAGACAACTTCTTTGACTAGAAATTAAATGCAGAAACAACTCAACAATAAATAACCATAGTACACATGAAATTTTCGTCCAAAAATGACCCAGGAAAAACCCCCAAGGTGGGGGAAACCTGTTCTTCTGAGAGGGCAACTTCTTTTATTAATTTGCAAGCATCTGGAAATTACATTTGCAACAAACAATTAAATACACAGCAGAAACCACTTATCTCTCGTTTCCCAAGACAAATCTTCCTTGGAAAACGTGCCAACAAGCACCTCGAAAATCGAGCCCAACAGACTAAAAAATTGCGTAGGTTGTACAGACAATAGTCACATCAGCAACTGTATGGACCTCGATTTCTGTGCAGTCTGTATGGATCCATATGGTCGTACAGATTCAATTAATGTTGTACGACTGCCTCGATTTTCATGTTGTACGATTGCCTCAATTTCCATGCAAATTTCTCCTCGATTTTTGTTGAGAAAATCCATACTATACTGACTAGTTATGGAAGTAATAAATGCTGGTATTTTCCTCGATTTTTGTGCCCACATTTGCATGGAAATTTGTGCCAATCTTTTCTGAAAATGATCTTCTTCCTACTCTCCAATCTGCTCTCTCTTCAACAATGCTTGTTTGTTTGTTCTCTCAATGGACTCATGAGATACATTTAATGGTCTCTTTCCCCCCTTGACCTTCCATATTCCCAAAGTGACTTTTGAGTGTCCACATGATCCAAAGGCTCATAATGAATTAGATCAACAGTGGAAAATAAAGTGCACATGAAAATCACTTTTCAATATTTTATTCACCCAACTTAAATAAAAGACCCACTTAGCTTTTATTTCCTAAGTCACTTTCACTTTAGTTTACATTAAAGTGGTCACATTTCCCTAGGCAAAGAGACCAAGCCTAAGGAACACCACTTGCCTCGGTATAAAAATTAACACTCCCTCTTACCGAGGAAGGTGTTACTTACCACCCCCATCTTGTCCCTAAAATAAACATGCTTTCCTCTCGGAAGAGACTTTGTGAGGATGTTAGCCACCTGCTCATCTGTAGACACATATTCAAGCTTCACAACCCCTCTCTGATCATGATCACGAATGAAGTGATATCGAATCTCAATGTGTTTGGACTGATCATGAAATACCGGATTCTCTATGAATTTTAAACAACTTCGATTGTCGCAATAAATCATCGTAGGCCCCAACTCCTGTCCTAACAAACCTGTCAACAATTTGCAAAGTCAAATGGCCTCACAAAAGGCTTGACTCACAGCCATATACTCTGCTTCAGTTGAGCTCAAAGCAACAAACTTCTGCTTTCGACTAAGCCATTATACAATAGCCAAACCCAATCCAAAACAACAACCTGATGTGCTTTTCCTGTCTGAAATTGAACCTGCCCAATCTGTATCTGTGAATCCTGCGAGTCTCACTTCATCACCACGAACATAACCTAGACCATAGTCAATAGTGCCCATCAAATACCAAAGCACGTGTTTTGCAGCTATCCAGTGTACTCTCTTGGGCTCCACCATAAACTGACTGAGAGTATTAACTACAAAACAAATATATGGTTGAGTATTGACCAAATACATCAAGGAACCAATGAGATGACGATATAATGTAGGCTCCACCAATCCAGAATCAGAGGAATAAGGCTCCTTCTCATTGGTGGCCATGGGAGTGAACATGGGTTTGCAATCACCCATGTGGAATCTGTTGAGAATATCAACTATATATTTTCCCTGTCCCAGGAAGATATGCCCCTCTTCCTGCAACACCTCCAACCCCAGAAAGTAATACATCAGCCCTATATCCTTCATGTCAAACTTTGAGGCAAGATCCCTCTTGCAGCCCTCAATAAGTTTCTTTACACCTGTAATGAACAAACCATCAACATAGAGAATAAGCATAAGCATCTCACCATCAACAACGATGTAATACAAGTTGGGGTCTGCACCACACTTCATGAAACCCATCTACTGCAAGTACGCATCAATGTGAGAAACCAAGCCCTGGGAGCTTTCTTTAGACCATATAATGCCTTTTTTAGGTGACAAACATGGGAATTTTTACTGTAAGCCTCGAAACCAAGTGGCCGCTCAACATAAATCTCCCCCTGAATAATGCCATGGAGAAAAGCGGTTTTGACATCCATCTGGTGAATCTTCCACCCCATATCTGCTGCAACCGAAATGACAGAACGAATCAAAGTATATTGAGCTACGAGAGTGAAGGTCTCACTGTAATCAACTCCCTCTCGCCACAAATCAAGCCTTATACTTTTCAATGCTTCCATCCACAACATACTTTATCTTATAAATCCATTTGGAGGATATCACTGATTTCCCATCAGGCCTGGGTACCACATCATTTTGCATGATGGATGCATAATCCTCCACCATGGCTTCCCTCCAAACCTTCTGTGTGGTTGCCTCCTCATAGCTAGAAGGCTTAGACTCTGTAATACCTGTCACCATCGCTACATAATTGCAAAATCTCTTTGGTGGCCTGGTCTCCTTGGTGGAATTTCTCGGATTCCCTACTGTCTCAACTTATTTCAAGCTGTCCTGAAGCCACTTGGGCTTCCTCTTCTTTGAAATAGCCTCCTCAGCCTCACCCGAAGAAGATACCCCTGAAAGTTGACCAACTGAGCCCTGTGACCTAGTACTCTGAACATCTGTACCTGTTCCTGTAGAACCTAAAGTGCCATGTGAACTATCAACAAGAGGACTAAACTGTGAAGTGCTTGGTGAGCTGACCTGTGGACTGCCCTGTGAGCCAATCTGTACTGTGACCACTAGTGAACCTGTAATCCCTGACACCCTAGTGCCTCTTGTGCTAGAAATCTGAGTCCCAACTCTCTGTACTTGACTTCCTTGCTGCTGGGAAGTCGAAGGTTGTCTCTCCTCTAACTCTCGTGACCTCCTACAAGCTCTCTCCTCCTCAAACTTCACATCCCTCCGAACAACAACCCTCTTGAGTGAAGGAATGTAAAGCCAATAGGCTTTAGAAGTCTCACTATAACCCATAAGTAAACCCTTTTCAGTTGTGGGTTCCATCTTTGTCCTCTTCTCTTTGGGAACATGAGAGAACGTGATACAACCAAAAATCCTCAAATGCTCAATCAGAGGCTTCTGCCCAGTAAAAACCTCCTCGAGAGTCATATCCCCAACTGCCTTGTGAGGAATCCAATTCTGTAGATAAACTGCAGTGTTGCAGGCTTCAGCCCACAAGAACAAAGCAATCCCTAGTCATGAATCATCGATCTGGTAGCTCCAATTAGCGACGTATTCTTCCTCTCCGCAACCCCATTATGTCCAGGGTTGTAAGGAACTGTCATCTCCCTTTTGATGCCCTCCGTAGTACAGAAATCAATGAACTCATCTGAGCCATACTCACCTCCATTGTCAGATCTCAATACTTTAATTTTCTTTCCTGTCTGGTTCTCAACAAGATCTTTAAACTCTTGGAACCATGCAAAACAGTGTTATCGGAAGCTCCCCCCCCCCGCTTCGAAGCCCCGAAGCTCGATCCGAGCAGGGTGTCCAGGAAGCTCGGGCTGAAGTGCACTTCAAAATTTAGGAAGCGTGCTTCAAGGCTCTTGAGCACGCTTCCTACCATTTCCAAAGAGCCCCCCTCCAAAGCTCGCTTCACATGCGCTTCCGAGGAAGGCCCGCGTGCTTACAAGGGGGAATGAGGTGTTTTGGTGTGCAAATGAGGGTTATTTTGCCTTACTAGTGTTATTCAAAGAGATCCCCACCCCCTCCATTTCACCCACCCTAGTAATTAATGGTAATGTTAAATTCTTAAAGTAAAAGTGACATTCTCCTTTATCTTTCATTTTGACATTCTCTTTTATCTTTCATTTTCCTTTATCTTTCATTTTGACATTCTCCTTTATCTTTCATTTTCATCATTTTACTTAAATTTTTAACATTACCATTAATTGTTTCAGGATGTTTGAGAGTGGTTCCAACCTCATTGGATTTCATATGGAGAAAGTAGAATTTTAGGCCCCATTCAAAATTCAACAGACTTAACAGTTTTCAGGATTTCAAGAATGGCAAGATTGCAATGTTTCCACTGGATTCTATCATGTATGAGGGTATGAAACTGACATTTAATCAAGAGAAACAAGCCCTTTATGTTCCTCGATGTTGGTGGCATTGATTGTTGAACTCTTTTGTCACGACCCCAGTAAAAATGTACCCTTCACTCAAGTATAAACTCTTTTGTTGAACTCTTATCTTTGTCGTCATGTCAGGTGACTTAGTGGTGTATGTGCACACCAACCTCCGTCTTGTTGATATTATGGTAGCTACGGGAGGTATTTACCTCCATGTGTAAACCTGACGAGAATAGAAGACTCCGGGAAGCAAGAGAAACCCTAATGAGTTGGCTAATAACCCTAGAAGACTTGTCGGCTCAAGAAGATAATATGTATTAGGTTATTAGCCTCCAAGAGAAGAAGTCGGCCAGAAGAATTAATATATACTGAACAGACAAGTACCCAGAAGGAGAAGTCGGCCCCAGTCTCTCATTTGACACATCTCAGCAGTTGCAGAGAGCCAGTTCTGCGCAGTGCAATTGTAGTCTTGTGCGCAGTTTTGGAGGAGAGCTGCTGGTGTAGCTACTGCAGCTAGAAGTTACATTTTGGCTTGGACTATCTCTTGGCTAGGGTTTGGACTATCTGATCAGCTATTGTTGGTGCGTTATCCTTGGAGGAAGATGTGCTACACCTTGTTTGGCTATCTAGCCTAGGGTTTTCTTCCGTAGTAATTCTCAGTCAAGGTTAAGGTGCTCGGAGGGTGGCTTTGGCCTATGGTTGGGTGACAATAGTGATATTGTCAATGGTAAAATGAGCACAATCTTCTATATTCTAACAGGTTATGTGCCCACACCTCCTTCATTCAATCTAAATGTTGGAAGGAAGCATAGCCGCTAGGATATTGAGCTCATTGAGGAATTGCCGCTAGGGTTACTAGCAGGAGCAGCTTCCAAGACACTCTAGCTAGGGTTACTAGCAGGTGCAGTTGTAGAAACCCTAATCCTCTTGTTGAGGCACATTGAATGAAGGGATTAACCTAATCTCCGGATAGATTAGTGTACCCTAGCCCAGCGCATCTCCTGGTACTCTTAGAAAGTCAAGACGTGAAGTTTGAATTTCTGGTCAAATCTAGGGTTGACCAAGTCAAAGCAGCCATGACTTACTCTATGAAGTCATGGAACAAGTTAGAGGGAGCTTCCAAATTTAGAGCGTGGAAGACAATGATTGACCTCATCCTTGCCAAGAATAAAGTTTTGGATATCGTGAAACCAGAGTTTGAAGAAGGAAAAGAGAAGGAACCGCAGAATGTTGCAGCTATGGAGAAGTTCAAAGACGTTGACATCAATGCCATGAGTATCATAGTGGATTCTATAAAATACCACTTGATACCCTACATCTCCCATCTTGACTCATCGAAGAAGATGTACGATGCCCTAACAAACCTCTTCTCAGTCAAAAGCATTGGACAAGTAATGAGTCTCAAGAATGAGCTCCGCGACATGAAGATGAAGGATGACGAAAGCATAACATCATCCTTTGTGAAGATCTCTCAGTTAAGAGATCAACTACAAGTTTTTTGTTTTTTTGTCTGGAGGAATCAGCAACTAGTTGGGCACGTGCTCGCGTTACACGTGGCCGTGTTATCCAACCGCTACCCCTATAACCTCCAGGTGTGCCCACGATGCCCCTTACGCGGCACACAAGGTAAGTCGGGGGGAATTGAACTCGAAACCTCATGGAACTTCATTTTCACGGCACTTGCCAATTGAGCTGCCCCCCCGGGGGCAGAGATCAACTACAAGTTATTGAAGAGATCATATCAGAAAAGGAATTGGTAAGCATAATACTCAATGGTCTTCCCAAGACATGGAATGCATTTTCCGCAAGCATCAACACAAGAAAGGAGTATCCGACATTTGAAGAACTTTGGACTTGTTGTGCTCAAGAAAAATCAATGATCAGTGCAAAAGAGAAACCCCAAAAGAAGTACGATGATCAAGCCTTCACAACAAGATTCAAGAACAAAAAGAACAAAAGGAAGTTTGGTTCAAGGAGGAAGCCAAATCAAGAGAAAGACATTTCAAAAGTACAATGCTTCAACTGTCAAAAGTATGGTCACTTCAAGAATCATTGTCCTGAGCTAAAGAAAAGGAAAGAGAAACATGAAGCATCAGTTTTCGAAGAAAAGGAACCTACAAAGAAGACTAAGCAGGATGGAAGAGACTTCTTCTTCTAAAGGTAACAATACTCTTCTTATTTCCTGTACATATCTTGTTTGCATCGTCTCTGTACATATCATGTATATCTATCTCTTGGAAGATAATGTGTTCCAAGAAGAACTATACCTATGGAAGAACAACAAGATAAGGATGGATATCATTAGATAATACACATGAAGGGATGAAATACAAATCATGTGGAAGCTATTGCAAGATAAGTTGAATCAATCATGAAGAGACTTAGAAGAAGCAAAGACAGAAAGAAGTTAGCAATCAAGAGGAAATTGGAGAAAGACTTATGACATTCTGTAGAAGACAACAAGATGGAAACGTGGACTCTGCAGAAGACAATAAGGATGCAGATGGAAGCGTGGACTCTATTAGACGGAGGGAGCCAATTATATGCACTCATACATGACGAAAGGATTAGGAGGGAGTTAATCCTATGATCCATTGAAGATGATGAAGTATATATCCATGGTAGTAGCCATGAAAGATAGTACATGTTCAGAAGAGAAGCCTGGTTGTCCATCCAGATCCGTGATCCTATGATGAAAGAAAGAAGTGGAATCTATAAGAAACTCCATGGACCCAAGATTCAAAGAAAAAAATGAGGAAGAACATGAAGATTCCAAGAAAGAAGAGAAGCCTGAACAACCAGTCATTATATCGAGAATCAAAAGACTACCAGCCTGATATGAAAGAAATCAAGCAGAACTAAAAGTTGTGATGAAGGACAATGTATGGAAGACTTATGAATGAAAGCATTGCAAGATCTAGAACTAGAGGTTATCCCAAATGGAGGGAGAAGACTATGATGATTGCTCATTCCGGTAAACTAAACATACCTCTACATGAGTCATTATATCATCTATGGGTTGGAGTTCTACATCAAGATGAATGCAAAGATTTTTCTCCAGAAAAATTGAACAAAGAACGTATGAAGAGAAACCTCAAAGACCTCAAGGCATACCAGGAAGAGATCCTTGTATACAGATGGAAGAAAAATTGATGGAGAACCTCCAATGCACAACAGAAGCGTGGTGAAGAATCTCTATAACAGAGATATTGTATCAGAATGATTACTCAGAAGATCAGGATGATGGATTGCCAATCCATGACAAGATATCATAATGACAGAAGAAGTGCCACATGGATATGTTCCAGTTTTCCAACAAAGATATACTCTATTGATCAGAGCTACAAAGAAAAACCAATGTTCCAAACTGAAGTACATTTGAAATCAAGCATTACAGTATCCATGAATGAAGTCCAGAAAGGAGAAAGTGGTTCTCTGATACATATCCTCACAGATGAGTAGATAAGAATACATCTTGGTAAGAGTTTGCGTACTCAAGATGGAGCTCATGGAGACTACTTCCTTATTGAAAAAGGAAGAGTTGACTCCTAGGTTGGGAGGGAGCACTGGAAATATTATTGAAGACATTTATTTTTCGAGATTGAAAAATAGCACAGTTGAGCAGATTCTTTCATGTTCGGAAAGTGGATTGAGATTTCTTCGGACAACGATTTCCCATTGTGGTTAACATGGGAAATGGTCCAGATTGTTGATGTATCATAGACAACGACTTCCCATTGTGGTTAACATGGGGAGTGGTCTAGGGAAGTCTCTCTTCTTGAGGGTTACTCAAGAAGACTGGCCTGCCTCGTCGGACAACGATTTCTCATTGTGGTTAACATGAGAAATGGTCCGTTTTGGAGGTTGATACAAGACAATCTTTTCCTCTTGTGGTTAACAGAGGAATTGGTCTGGGCAGTCATTCTTTAGGGTTTATACATTCTCTCCAGGGTGCACTTTGATTAGTGTAGGAGGAACGACCCAGGGTGGGGAATGGTCCAGGCTCAACAACCAGGGACATGCATTCCTTAGGGTTTATACATTCTCTCCAAGGTTCACTTTGATTAGTGTAGGAAGAATGGCCCATGGTGGGGAATGGTCCAGGTTCAGAAGACAGGACAATCATTCTTCCTTGCTTGAGAAGAATAGTCCAGATATCACATTGTTCTACTCTGAGGGCAAATATTCTTTCAGATCTCACAGATGTGAGTGAAAGATTGGCCCAGATGATTTAGTCTATATCATAACATTGTCTCTGTGCAGGTTGATATCAGATGATTGTTATGAAGATTGTATGATAGTAGATGTATACCACTGTGGTGGATGTGTTCCATTGTTCGTGACTATACGTTACTAATCAAGTACTTGTTTGCTACTTGGTGTGGTAGTGTACCATTGGATTGTAGTTATGTACTACTATGGATAGACACAGTTGTGTTCTATTTTTATTCTGATTGCCTTGAAGACCATCAATAGTTTTGGAAATTATTATCAACTAGATGGATGATTAAATGACAGAGATTTCCTAGACAGAAAATGGTTCAGAACATCTACTCTTCTAGGATGCATGTCCAGATTAGAAGAATGGCTCCTGTATCACTCTATGGTGTGAGTGACTTATCCAGCATCATGTTTGACTACTCAGATGAAGTATGGTTTCGAGAGATGATGCAGCTTATGACACTAATGGTGATGGTGATGCTCATGATCTAGTCATGAGATAGTCTAGATGACTATGTTGATGCTACCGGGTGAATGGTATGTTTTTGTGCTCAAGACCATTACCTGTAATACCTCCCTAGCTAGGAGGGAGTGTTGATATTATGGTAGTTGTGGGAGGTATTTACCTCCACGTGTAAACCTGACGAGAATAGAAGACTTCGGGAAGTAAGAGAAACCCTAATGAGTTGGCTAATAACCCTAGAAGACTTGTCGGCTCAAGAAGATAATATGTATTAGGTTATTAGCCTCCAAGAGAAGAAGTCGGCCAGAAGAATTAATATATATTGAACAGACAGGTACCCAGAACGAGACGTCGGCCCCAATAAGTCTGCCAAAACCACTATAAATACAGGGTGCCAGTCTCTCATTTGACACATCTCAGCAGTTGCAGAGAGCCAGTTATGCACAGTGCAGTTGCAGTCTTGTGCGTAGGTTTGGAGGAGAGCTGCTGGTGTAGCTGTTGCAGCTAGCAGTTACGTTTTGGCTTGGACTAACTCTTGGCTAGGGTTTGGACTATCTGATCAGCTATTGTTGGTGCGCTATCCTTGGAGGAAGATGTGCTACACCTTGTTTGGCTATCTAGCCTAGGGTTTTCTTCCGGAGTAATTCTCAGTCAAGGTTAAGGTGCTCAGAGGGTGGCTTTGGCCTATGGTTGGGTGACAATAGTGATATTGTCAATGGTAAAACGAGCACAATCTTCTATATTCTAACACGTCTTATATACAGGCTGAGAGAAGAGTGGTTGAAAGGAAAGACAAATATGTGGGATGTGTTTCTTGATGATATGGGTTTGAACAATAGTGTTGAGGTGGCATTAGCCAACTTGGATCTTAATGAACTAGTGCTACAGTTGGTCACTTTTGATGATGGCGATCCTCTTGAGGGGTCATCCTCCACATCAAAAAATGCACAGATTGCATTGGATATAGGGGAGGAGTTGGAGGATGGAGGAGAGAGCAGTGGTAGTGATGCCAATCTTGATGATTATGACATGGAGGACTCTAGAATCTAGAATCTAGAATCTAGATGGTTGATGATCGAATGGTTAATCATTGATGAACTATGTAGTATGGATTCCATTTTTATCTATATTGATGTACACATATGCATGTTTTCATATATTCTGCAGCTAATTTGTCTTTCTACATATTTTTTTGAATATAAATGCAATATATATAAAAAATTATATATATATATATAACAGACGCTTCACTTCCGAGGATTTTTGGAAAATGACGCTTTCGACGCTCAAGCTTCTGGCAACACTGGTGCAAAGACCTCACCCTTATGATTCAGGAAATAAATCCAGGTCTTCCTGGAGTGGTCATCAATGAACAATACATAGTACTCATGACTTCTCAGTGATGGAGAAGACATCCTGCCACTAACATCCGAATGTATCAAGTCAAGGATACCTATAGTCCTGCTATCTTGTCCTCGAAATGGAGCCTTGGTGTACTTGCCCAAGGCACACCCCCTACAAACATCATCATGCTCAATGCTAAACTCTGGGATACCTGTGGTGATCCCCCTAGCAATCCTTAGAGATCCATGATGCAAATGCCCCATCCTCCTGTGCCATATCTCACATAAATCTTTGTTGTTGGTCATGCACACAAATGCCCCTGATGCCTCCTGTATCATCCTATACATCCTCCCGTATCGAACTCCAATGAATTTTGCCTTTGAACTATTACCTCCCTTTGGATAAAGGAGTACATGCCCATCTCTGAAAGTCACCACATATCCTCTGTCCTCGATACAAGAAACTGAAACAAGATTCTTATTAAGGCCTGGAACATAAAATACTTCTAGCAACTTCAGAGGATATAAAGACTCCCTCTGAAAAGCCATTGTGCCAATCCCAACAACGCTCACAGCTCGATTGTCTCCCAAAACGATGTCAAGTTCATGAGTCAGTTGTATAAGCTCTATAAACTGCTCATGAACACCTGACATGTGGCGAGAAGCACCACTATCAATATACCACAGTGTGGGAGATACTGAGCTACCTGACTGCTCTGCCATAAAGGCAAAGTCCTGATCAAATCTCGAAGAGAAATCATTCACCTCAGCTGAAGCTGCCAAGTTCTGTGTCTTCTTCTTCTTCCTCTCAGGACACGTCACTACATAGTGTCCCATCTTCTGGCAGCACCAACGTTTTACTTTGCTAAGGTCTTTCTCCCTCTTTTTCTTTGGTTTTCCTTGCTGCTTACCTGTACTTATGGGTCCTTGAGTCTTAGGCTTCCCCTTCCTCCATTTGGTTGAAAGAGCCACATTCTCCTCCTCCTCTTTAACACTAGATGAGCTTCCCTGTAGATAGCCTCTTCGGGTATCCTCCTGAATGAAATCGTCCCAAAGCCTTTCCCAGGAAGGCAATTTCTCACGCCCCACAATCGCCTGAACAAACATAGCCCATGGTTTTGACACACCATTCAAGGTTGTTCGAACAAGCTCGGCTTCTCCCACTACCTCCCCTACTGCTGACAACTCGTCCCTTACTTGTGTGATTTGAGTAAGGTACGAAGTAACTCCTTAACTCTTGGCCATCCAAATACTTTTCATCTTTTCCCTGAACACCATCTTCCTATTCTCATTTGTGCTTTGATACATGCGAGTCAAAGCCTCCCACATCTGATATGCATGCTCTTTACTACTGACATGTGGAACTACATGGTCTTTTATGGCATCAAGAATGATCCTTTTCTCTTTAACATCCTTTTTATTGAAGGTTGCTAATGTTGTTGCATCTGTGGGTACTACAACAGGCTTTGTGGAAGT
Organism: Picea engelmannii; assembly: GCA_009831015.1. NCBI lineage: Eukaryota > Viridiplantae > Streptophyta > Pinopsida > Pinales > Pinaceae > Picea > Picea engelmannii. The sequence continues at coordinate 21,560 of ML813239.1, forward strand.
ACTTTCAACAATGTCCCAAAGTTCATTTTCTTGGAAAAGTAAAATGATTCTTGCCTTCCATGGACATAAATTTCCTGCCCCCTATCCTCCCACCTCAGACCTGTAGCCATATAGTTGAAGAAAACAAGCCCAAACCTCCACTCAACAAGTCTTCCCACAAAATTTTACTGTTGATATAAAATTTATGAGTGTTAATAACTCACTTTCCAGCTGTTTTAAGGTTGTTCCAGTCACCAAAGATCTGATAGCATGAATAAATTTGATGTCCCCAGTCCGGTTTCAATCACTCCTTATCACTCCCATAGTTTAATGCCCAACCCATTGCATAAAATTCATCTTATAACATTTATTAAATTTTGGAAATGAAATTGCTGAATTTGAAACACAAGAGACAACTTCTTTGACTGGAAATTAAATGCAGAAATAACTCAGCAATAAATAACCATAGTACACAAGAAATTTTTGTCCAAAAATGACCCAGGAAAAACCCCCAAGGTGGGGGAAACCTGTTCTTTTGAGAGGGAAACTTCTTTTATTAATTTGAAAGCATCTGGAAATTACATTTGCAACAAAAAGTTAAATACACAGAAAAAACCACTTATCTCTCTTTTCCCTAGACAAATCTTCCTTGGAAAATGTGCCAACAACCACCTTGAAAATCGAGCCCAACAGACTCAGAAATTTTGTACGCTGTATGGAAAGCAGTCACATAAGCAACTGTATGGACCTCGATTTCTGTGCAAGCTGTATGGATCCGTACGATCGTACAGATTCAATTAATGTTATACAGCTGCCTCGATTTCTGTGTTGTACGATTGCCTCAATTTCCGTGCAGATTTCTCCTCGATTTCAGTGTAGAAAATTAGTATTGTACGGACTGGTTATGGCAGTAATAAATGCTAGTATTTGCCTCAATTTATGTGCCCACCTTTGCATGGAAATCTGTGCCACTCTTTTCTGGAAATGATCTTCTTCCTGTTCTCCAATCTGCTCTCTCTTTAGCGAATGCTTGTGTGTGTGTTCTCTCAATGGACTCATGAGAGACATTCAATGGTATCTTTCCCCTCTTGACCTTCCATATTCCCAAAGTGACTTTTGGATGTCCACATGATCCAAAGGCTCATAATGAATTAGATCAACGGTGGAAAATAAAGTGCACATGAAAATCACTTTTTAATATTTTGTTCACCCAACTTAAATAAAAGACCCACTTAGATTTTATTTCCTAAGTCACTTTCACTTTATGAATTAAAAGGGGTTTACATTAAAGTGGTCACATTTCCATAGGCAAAGAGACCAAGCCTAAGGAACACCACTTGCCTCGGTATAAAAATTAACAGATTTTACATTGCCCTCTTTGCCTCTGACAAATACTAGCATTTTGCCAAGTTTGTGTTATCATTTTTGGTCATTATTGAAGCATTATTGAGGCATAATTGTGAAGCTATTGCTATCTATATTCGTTGGTATAAATTTCTTTTTACTTCACATTCATATAAGCCATTTCCTTTATTTGAAAAAGTCTGAGGCTTTATGAAGTACCAACGACAAGTGTACTTCCAAACATATAGTTTTCTTGTTGCTTTGTTCCGGGTAGGTACACTTCCAGTATATTATCTCTTTATTGGTTATTTGAACTGGATTTTTTGATCAGTGGTGACTTGTGAGAGGGGACCTTTACCTAGATTTGTATCCTTTGCCTTCTCAAAACCCCAGGTCACCAGGGACGTCTCCCCTGGGCCTACCACCCTATATAGAAAGAGACATCCTATTGAGGTGACAGTGATAGGATTGTCTCTCGTTTTGCCAATTTTCTTTCCTTTACCTTCTCTTCTATCAAAGTACAAATTGCACGATAACATTTTGGCACCGTTTTCGGGGAACACTGAGTCAATTCTCCACAAGACAACACTTCTCGGTAAGCCTTTCCTCGAAAGCCTTCACTTCTCAAAGCTTACCTGGCAACTCCACTGAGGTTGATCCCTTCATTCCTTTGATAATTTCAAGAAAATTATCTAGCGAATCCACTAATGAAAAAACCAACCATGATTTCTCAATGGGACCTAGGGAACTTCAAACCATTGGACATGAGTAAAATCTCTGGATACCCTAGGAAAATGCCCCCTAAGTACGAAAATTGGCTCCCTAGTTTCATTGGTAGTGATAGGGAGAGAGCCAAGTATCACATGAGTGACTTCTGGGATTTCTTTCTATTCCACCCTATCAGTGACGATGCTGAAGATTTGGCTATGAAACTCTTCTCTGCCACTCTTCATGGAAATGTTAGGAGGTGGTATGAAAACCTTCCTGATGCTAGCATCACAGCTATGGAACAATTGGAAGAAACCTTTCTCAAAAGATGGGGTATTCAGTTGGAAGACATCCCAGTACTACTAAAAATACACGAGAATAGAAAGAAAACTGAGAATGAAACTGTCAGATACTTCCAAGATAGGTTTGAGGGCATACTATATCAAATTACTGAAAGCCATCGTCCTGAAGATGAGTACATTATTCATCTCTATACCAATGCACTTTTAGTGCATATAGGGTTTCCCCTCAGTAAAAAGGGCCCAAGAACGCTCAATGAAGCTCACAACATGGCTACTAGAATAGAGAAAAATATCTCCTTGTCTGAGGTAAGACACCTCTTTACCTCAGGCACTCTTAGTGTGGAAAGTTTAGTTTCCCTTGAGACCTTTACTATTGATATCGAAAAACAAGGGGAACAAATCATCAATCAACAAAATGCCAAGCGAAAAGATCTTGACGAGGTTTTCCAATCCCACAAGGAAGAGCAAAGGACTGCTAAAGACACAGTTGAGGAGCTGTAACCTGAACAAGATGATGAAGTATCGATGTGCGCTCCTCCCTCCGATGAATTCATCCACGATCCTTTTACCCCTACACAAGAAGAAGAGAATGAGGTTAGTCACTTTCCTTTTCAGGACCTTGACAATGCCTTGTTTTATGATTCAGAAAAGGAAGAAGAAATGGAATCCTCAGACAAGGTGGATCTTCCTTGTTGTACAGTTGAAGATGAAGGGGAAACTCATGAGGATGAAACAATGATGCATGTTGAAGACACCCAAGTCCTCAAAGCTCCTGTACAAGAAGAAATGAACACCGTAAGTTACCTTCCTTTCCAAAAAATTAATGATTCCTTACTTTGTGATTTGGAAAGTGAAGAGGAGCTAGATGAGCCCTTAAATGCTTCAAATCCTTCATGTTATGATACAGATAGTGACATGGCCAATAATATTGATGAGTTCATACGTGTTGGGAGACATAAGTGGGTGTAGTTGGTTGTGATATGGAACCCATTTACGACATTGAGAATCATTTCCAAGTGTTGCCTTTACAGTTACCACAACAGGTTACTCTTGATTTTGACGAGTTGCAACAAGGAGATGATATAATTACCAATACTTTCCAAACACCCAGGGTTGACCTAGTCCCATATTCTCCTGATGATTTTTGGTCATACCTTGAGGATTTTGATGAGTATTCCTCTGAGCACTTGGATTTATTCCATGAAGAATATTATCAACCACCAATGTGGTCAGATCTTGATAGGAGTAAGAACATCGTTTGCCCGAAGAACAATCCTTGTGACAACTTTCTCCAACCACCTCTGATTACTTTACCTTGTTGTGTCATTAAAGGTGTAGTTGGTAAGTATGTCTTTTGTATTAAGTTTCCTCTGAGACAAACCCTAGAGTTCAAGGGTAGGTTGAATACCTCAAGAAAAAGTCTGTCATCTCATCCTTTCGACCTTCCCTTAAGAGTTTGTCAGTCATCTTCAAGGTCCTTGTCAATCCCTTCCCAGGCTTCAGATTGTGAGGATGTCCAAGGTAGCCAACTTTCAGACCTTTTGAGTCGGTCCTCTGAACCTTTGACTTTTTACAATCACTTCCTGAAGTGGATTGAGCACTTTCCTCAGAGAATGACTTGTCATGATTTTGTCCCTCCCACCAGCCTCCATGAGTTAGATTTTATGATTTTCGATGATACAATACATTCTCTAACTCATATTATTTTTGTGCTTAACTTATCACTGTTTTGGTCTATGATGAAGCACAAAGTCAGGTATTGTGAGACATTGCTACGATGGTTTCACTGGCCATTCGACTACACCTAGAATTCAACCAATAGGTAAGTAGAGGTAAGTAGGTAGGCATTTGAATTCATTGTATAAACCATCTTCATTTCATTCTAGAATAGTTTGTATTCCATTTGTATATATGCTTTTTTCACATTTTATACTATATATATATGATCCAGGGGTGATATCACCACCCCAAATGATTACTAATAGTCTTATGTTGAGATCAAGTAGGTCATAGGTTATGCCAGAGATGTTGAGGTTCTCATGCGCTCTACGGTGATCACATGTCCCCAAGTTGGAGCTAGATGTTATCCCCTAGCTTAGGGATAACTAAGGAGATTATGTCTCGAGGCCCACAGGTCCTAGACATGGAGTACCGAGAGCCATATTGACTTGAGCATGGCCCTGGAGAGCCCATCTTTTCATTCTTCAGTGCCTCCACTTTGTCTGCAGCAGCAACATACATCACCTCACCCTGGTCCTGTAGCAGAGATGGATCTTGCTCCACGAGGTAATGAGTCTGGGTATCATGGTATGTGTCACTCTGATCCTCAAAACCTTTGAATATGTGCATTCAATTCTTTTTGCTTCTAATGGGTGCTTGGATCTTATACTTCTCCACTTGACCATACCCGGGGAGAATGACAGGATGCCCTAGTAAGCTAGTACCCATAGGGTTTGAGTTGCCACTGGGGGGATCATGAAAGGCCATCGCCCGCTCCCACCATGCTTACCACTTTTCATCCTTTTCCCATTCATCCATCCCATTACGCTGGTCTGGGCATTGGGTTGGCCAAATATTTAAGGGTTGTACCTTGCCTTGTGGGAAGAAGGGGCTAAAGGCCCAGAGGATAAAAGTAGCTGGCAAAAGATAAAAGCCAAAAGAATGAAACCTTGAGATACTTTGCCCAGGGATTCCCGAGAAAGCAATAAAAGGATTCTCAACAAGAAACACAAGGACCCATAAAAAAGGAAAATAAAATAAAACAAGACCTAGTTAGAGGATGGGGGGTCTCATCACGATCCAACCTATTAGGTCCCATGGGCATGTAGTAGTATGACACTACCAACAGCTGGTCACCACGCCAGGGTAGTGGCTCTTGGTGGCATAGCCAAGAGAAAGGGGGTCTCATCACGAGCCAACCTTCTCATCTCCATGAAATGATTGTGGGTAACATTGCCACCACTGGTCACCACGCCAGGGCAGTGTCCCCTAACCAGCCTCTTGAAAGAAAAGAAAAATAAATAAAAATAAAAGATAAAAGGCATGAATGGGCTTGGAAACATTTGCATCCATGACAAGTGCAACTCACCCTCTTCAGAGGCACCCACAGGTAAGCCATACATTTCTCTACTATCACTGCACCCCTTGCCCAGACATCCCTTACCACCTCATCCACTCACATGGCCTGGATTTGAATTCTCCCAGAAACATCCCACATCCAATGAGCATTATCCCAATAGGACGTCCCAACGTTTCCTCCAAACTTGGTTGGAAGACTAGTATAATGTCTTTGAGCACTTTTTCAGGTGAAGGGGGTTTATGCACATGTTTAATAAACTTGATGATTAGATGTGATTGATATTGCTATGATCCCTTTGACTTATGAGCCTATGGAGGGTGTATCTGTTGATGTTGTAGGGCCACACCCGATGGACAAGTATCCAGATGGACAAGTACACGTGGTGAGATGATTAGTTCGGACCTCCATGGGGCTAAAATCCCACTAGATGGATGTTGAGACCCTAGCAGGGGGCAAAGACAGATCATAGGATTGCATCGGAGAGAGAGAGGAGGACGTTCCACTAGGGGCAACCTGGTAGGCCTAGACCCAGGGGGGTTGTGCCCTTTCCACCATGACGTAGGCCTTGGAAGTACCATGACATCACCCATGATGTCCTCCAATGCTTTGGGAGGTTTTGGAGGCAGTTGTGTGCCAAGTGGCACGTGTGGCAGGTTCCTGAGGCCCAAGAAGGCCTAACATTTTGCTCCAGGAGGCCAAGTTGCCCAAAAGGGGCATAACGTCACCCTAAAGGGGCATGAAGTCGCCCTATCATCTTTATTTAGGGTTTTAATTGTGACATTTAATGTAAAACTGTATTTTTGATGTAAACTGGCCATGTCGTCCTTTTTTGACCTAAAGTGTAATTAAAGGTCAATGATATCGTATAAATAGAGAGAATAAAATCTCATTTTTTCATCATCTTTCACTCATAGTTGTGTGAGGTCTGAAATTTGCACCCTAATTAGGGTTTATTGACTGAAATTTAGTGCGCACTTGTTGAAGGAAGGCTATTTTTGGTGTTTTTGGGCATTTTCTTAGTGGAAAGTCTACAACTAAGTGATGCGCTAGATTATGCTTGGTGAATGTAAGTAAAATTATGCAATTATTCTTTCTTTGAATTGTTATAGTATCTTTACTTTGCATTTTTTCTAAATCTTATGAAATTGTAGCTTAAACCCTAGGGAATCAAGCACATGTTATTGTCCTTGTTCTAATTTGCTATCCACCTACTAGATTGTGCCAAGAAGCCAATTTTCCTTGAAGCTTTGCTAGGGCCTTGCCATTGCAACACCCTAGCATTAATTGCTTCATCCTAGCCGTTTTTGTTTCATCCTTGAGTTATAGAGGGAGGAAATCTACTAAGGCCTAGGGTTATCTGCACCTTAGTAGCTAGTTTCCCCCTAGGGTTTGATAATTGGACCCTTGGGTTACCAACACTCCAATTCATCAACCTCTCTTGTCTTTAACTCTTCCATTATCATTTACCTTCAACATATATTGTTGCACTTTGACTCCATTTTCCCTAAGAAATCACCAGTCTAAGACCTCCTTTGAGTAATTTGATCAAACAACCTTCAAAATCTATTTTTCAAACAACCTACTAACAACTTCTAACACTAGAATAACCTAACTTACTAACCTTGTTGCTGATGTTACTAAAGTAAGATACAACCATACTTTGTAGCATTAAAAACATCTAAAAGCAAATGTTAGAGCTGATTTTACATTGCCCTCTTTGCCTCTGACAAATACTAGCATTTTGTCAAGTTTGTGTTATCATTTCTGGTCATTATTGAAGCATTATTGAGGCATAATTGTGAAGCTATTGCTATCTATATTTGTTGTTATAAATTTCTATTTACTTCACATTCATATCAGCCATTTTCTTTATTTGACAAAGTCTGAGGCTTTATGAAGTACTAACGACAAGTGCACTTGCAAACATATAGTTTTATTGTTGCTTTGTTCTGGGCAGGTACACTTCTGATATATTATCTCTTTATTGGTTATTCGAATCAAACTTTTTGATCGGTGGTGTCTTGTGAGAGGGAACCTTTACCTAACTTTTTATCCTTTGCCTTCTCAAAACCCCAGGTCACCGGGGACATCTCCCCTGGGCCTACCACTGTAAATAGAAAGAGAAATCCTATTGAGGTGACAATGATAGGGTTGTCTCCTGTTTCGCCAATTTGATTTCCTTTACCTTCTCTTCTATCAAAGTACAAATTGTGCGATAACATAGATAAAGCGATTCTACACTCAATAGAGTTGTTAGGAAAATTGAGTAAGAAAGGATTTGAGACAATATTACCAAGGAAGGTTGAAGAATAGACTTCAAGGTCACACAAATAATGACTCAATTGTCCTTGGAAATGGCGCCAAAATGTTATCATGAAATCTAGCACTCGTGCAAAGCCTTCACAAGATGTTAAACTAGTGTAAGATATGGAAGTAGTTGCCACTGTCACCTAGGAAAGCACTTCCCTTGTTTTAGTGAAGGAAAGAAATGCAACACAAGGGAAGCTTCCCTAGAAATCTCAAAGGATTATATAGCAAGCTAAGGAAATTGTATGGCCCCTTATCTTGGTTGCTTGATTATGCTACTCACTAGGAAAAGTTAGAGGTGAGGTTAAGTTGGATTAAATGCTTGAGAGCATAGGGAGTGTTTCTAGGATGATTTTGTAGATTTTCTGAGGTCCTATGAGGCTGCCACCTAAGGTCTGTCCTTGACCTTAGTATGGCTCTAAGTTTCAACTGTGTGGCTGTCTTTTCTTGTTGTTTTATGATAGCAAACAATCACCAAACTTTCTGCTCAATATTTGATGGTTAAGTGCTCTTTTAAGGTGCCCTTGCAAGTGTTTTCTTTACCCAATGTTAGCACATGCAATATACATTAAAACACATAACACTACCTCTAGATATTGAACTTTAAAATGCTAATCTACACTTCTAAGCATGCATAAATTTGACACATAGATTTTTGGTCAACAAGACCCTGGAAAAACTCCCCCATGGGGAAAACTAGTTTGGAGTAGAAGGCCTCAAAGAAAAATGTACAACACAGGAAACATAAACAAGTGAACCTGGTACAATAGCAAACACTCTCTGGTGCCTTGGAGTTCCTCGAAGACTTTCCCATAAGCCTTGTGAAGTAAGGCACCCCTTGCCTTGGTGAGCCTTTCTTCCTCTTGCTTCCTTGTCTTTATCCTGATCCTTTGCTTTTCCTTTGCTTTTGCTTGCTTTTGAACTTGCTTTGTCTTTGTCCTTGCCTTTGAAGTAGCCTCCCTCTCAACAAGAAAAACCTCCTCCAAGTGATGGTGCGCCATTCCTCTCGAGTGTTCCCCCCACACTTGCAAAAACTCAAATGAAGCACCCTCCTTCCCACTTGCGCCCTCTCCTCACAAGAATACACCTAAGTGGATAAATGAAGACCCTCCATAAGATAACGCTCTCTCCATGGCTAGATGCGCCCTCCCAAACTCTAGAGTGCGCCCTCCTCTAGCATGTGCGCCCCTCCATGGAATGTGCCCTCCTCCTAGATATGTGTTCCCTCACTCCCAATAGCTCCCTCTATAGCACAAGAGAATGTTACAAGCATGGGAGTGAGCTACCAAACAAAAGATGAAGCCTCCTCTACAATGAGTGCGCCCCTCTCCTCAAGATGTGCCCCTCCTATAGTAAATGAGCCTCTCCTCCAATAGCATGCGCCCTCTACCTAGAAATGGCTAAGACTCCATGGATGAACTCTCCGACCAAGCTCCTGAAGAAAACAAAGGTTTATCCTCAAACCCTCATGCAAGTGCACCCTCCTCTGCTTGAGAAATGCACCCTAGCTCTCCTCCTCTTCTCCTCTTCTCACAAGTGAAGAATGAATCTCAAAAATACACTATACCCTCCTTTAACCTCCTTTGGGCAAGCCCTAAAAGATCAATGGCCTAGATCCAATCTAGCCAAGTCTAATCAATGGGTGAGATCTCATCCAAAAATCTCACTAAGGAAACCCACTTTCCTTAGTTGCTTTATGTCTATTAATTCACCCACTTTGTGAATTAATTGTTACTTTAATGATTAAGTGACATATTTCACTTTTGACTTAAATCTCCTAAGTCAAAGTGAAATTAGAATCATAAAGTAAAGTACAAGGGTAATAGTCTCCCCCTTTGTGCTTAGAGACTCATAATCACATGGGGACCACTTTCCAAGGTACCCAAATCTCAACACTCCCTCTTACCGAGGAAAGTTCTCATCACCACCAATCTCGTCCCTGTAGAGGACATGGTTGCCTCCTGGCATATACTCGGTGAGTATGGTTGTACCCTGATCACTTAAAGTACTCTCTGTCGCAGATCTGCTCAATCTGCGTGATTTATAAGTGGAACTGACTCTCCACCTATCTAAGATCACCTAGATCTCAACATCACACCAAAGATCTCCACCTTGGTCTGCCACCAAGGATTTCCACTTACTCTTAGCATCTCACCAAGAGTCTCCCCCTCTTGGTATCTCACCAAGAGTCATCAACTTGGCCTCTCACCAAGTAACTTCCACCTGAAGTGGATCCAAAACCTGATCTGCCTGTCTCAGAAGCTAAGTGAGGCTCAAGCCTCCATGGTTCCCTGCTTCTCCTTCTCATCAATCTCTGATGCTCTGAAGTTGTAGCACCAACTCTCTGTCTGCTCAACTGCTCTGAAACTGAAGTTATCATGGGTGGACTAGTCACCCACTCTGAAGATGTCCAAGGATACAGACTCTGATCTCTGTCTGAGACACTACTGTGAGTCATTCGGTCCTCATCAACTCTGTCTCCCCATCTAATGTTGTATGGTGCAATAGCAGACAAGGTAGTCACGAATGCACACTCTCTCGCAAACTGATCACTGAACTCTACCTCCTTTGTTGTAGCTGCCGACACATCCTGCTACTTCTTCTTCTTGGGACACTGTCTTACATAGTGACTCATCTCTCCAAAATCAAAGCATCTGACTGTGATCATGTCTCTCTTCTGCCCACTGCTACTGCTCCCTCCTCCCCGTGGTGGGGCCTCAAACTTTGGACCCTGCCGACCTCCACGACCAGTCTTCTTCTTGCCCTTTGTGCAAAGAGCAAGGTCCTCATCACCCAGAACTGACTGTTGTTGCTGCTGTCCAGAGGCCTATGCCACTAGTCTAGTCTCCTCCTGGACAAATTCATCCTACATCCTCTCCCATGTAGGCATAACCTCCCTGGCAACGGTGCCACGTACGAATGGACCCCATGGTTTGGTAAAGTTGTTCAAAGTTGTCCTCACCATAGAGTTGGGATCCACCACCTCTCTGACAGCTCCAAGCTCATCTCTAATCTGGGTGTATCTACCAAGGAATGAAGTAATTGACTCATCCTCGAGCATGTGAATGCCCCTCAGTCGATCATGAAGAACCAACTTCTAGTTCTCATTAGATATCTCGCAAAACTTGCATAGATATGCCCACATATCGTATGCATAAGTCTTCCCAGTCAAGTGGGGAATAATATGATCTATGAATGCATCACAAATGGTCCTCTTTGCCTTATTGTTCCTCTTTCTGAAATCTTCCAACAAGACTGGGGTAGTGATAGGAAGAACCAGAACAGGCGCCTCAACTATATCCCATAGTTCAAGGTCCTCTAGGAAAAAGACGATCCTCACCTTCCAAGGCAACCAATTGCTAGCCCCGGCTAGCCTGTCCTCAACACGCATCTGAGATACTGACATGTCTGTCAAACTGCGCTCACTCTAATGCTCCAAATGCAAAGGATCGTTGCCCCACTCCTGTCAACACAGGTGTGAAAAGAGGCAAGCGAAACGCCGACCTCTCTCCTAGAAAATAGGTTTGAAAAGAGGTCGTACACTACAACCTCACTCCTGTCCCTGCAGGTGTGAAAAGAGGTTGTCCACAAGTGTCAAAAATCAGCCCAACAAATCTGCCCACAACTGTCCACAAACACTGTCAACTAGCTGTGCAAAATCTACCCTGAGCTGTCCAAATGGCACTGAATGAGAGGTACCTTAAGATCTGAAACTTACTCATTGTTTTGGACTGTAAACTTGCTGTCCAAAACAGCCAACATATCTGATATAAAACCTCACAAAACTGCCCACAAAAGTGCTCCAAAATCAGCAAGTCTAAGCCACCATTGGCTCTGATACGAGGTAGATTTTTTGAGGTCCTATGAGGCTGCCACCTAAGGTCTATCCTTGACCTTAGTATGGCTCTAAGTTTCAACTGTGTGTCTGTCTTTTCTTGTTGTTTTAGGACAACAAACAGTCACCAAACTTTTTTCTCAATATTTGATGGTTAAGTGCTCTTTTAAGGTGCCCTTGCAAGTGTTTTCTTTACCTAATGTTATCACATGCAATATACATTAAAAAACATAACACTACCTCTAGACCTTGAACTTTAAAATGTTGATCTACACTTCTAAGCATGCATAAATTCGACACAGATTTTTGGTCAACATGACCCGGGAAAATCCCCCCCATGGGGAAAACCAATTTGGAGTAGATATATATAGAAGGCCTCAAAGAAAAATGTACAACACAAGAAGCATAAACAAGTGAACCTGGTACAATAGAAACCACTCTCTGGTGCCTTGGAGTTCCTTGAAGACTTTCCCACAGGCCTTGTGAAGTAAGGTGCCCCTTGCCTTGGTGAGCCTTTCTTCCTCTTGCTTGCTTGTCTTTATCCTGATCCTTTACTTTGCCTTTTCTCTTGCTTGCCTCTGAACTTGCCTTGTGTTTGTCCTTGCCTTTGAAGTAGCCTCCCTCTCAATAGAAAAACCTTCTCCAAGTGATGGTGTGCCCCTCCTCTCAAGTGCGCCCCCCACACATGCAAAAACTCAAATGAAGCACCCTCCTTCCCACTTGCACCCTCTCCTCACAAGAATACGCCTAAGTGGATAAATGAAGACCCTCCATAAGATAGAGCTCTCTCCATGGCTAGATGCACTCTCCCAAACTCTAGAGTGTGCCCTCCTCTAGCATGTGCACCCCTCCTCCATGGAATGCACCCTCCTCCTAGATATGTGTGCCCTCACTCCCAATATCTCCCTCTATAGCACAAGAGCGAGCTACAAGCATGGGAGTGAGCTACCAAACAAAAGATGAAGCCTCCTCTACAATGAGTGTGCCCCTCTCCTCAAGATGCACCCCTCCTATAGTAAATGTGCCTCTCCTCCAATAGCATGCGCCTTCTACCTGGAAATGGCTAAGACTCCTTGGATTAACTCTCCAAGCAAGCTCCTCAAGCCAACAAAGGTTTCTCCTCAAACGCCCATGCAAGTGTGCCCTCCTCTCCTTGAGAAATGCGCCCTAGCTCTCCTCCTCTTCTCCTCTTCTCACAAGTGAAGAATGAATCTAAAAAATACACTATACCCTCCTTTTTAGCCTCCTTTGGCCAAGCCCTAAAAGATCAATGGCCTAGATCCAATCTAGCCAAGTCTAATCAATGGGTGAGATCTCATCCAAAAATCTCACTAAGGAAACCCACTTTCCTTAGTTGCTTTATGTCTATTAATTCACCCACTTTGTAAATTAATTGTCACTTTAATGATTAAGTGACATATTTCACTTTTGACTTAAATCTCCTAAGTCAAAGTGAAATTAGAATCATAAAGTAAAGTACAAGGGTAATAGTCTCCCCCTTTGTGCTTAGAGACTCATAAGAACATGGGGACCACTTTCCAAGGTACCCAATATCAACAGATTTAAGAGGTCTACCACAATCAAGGGGTAAACTAAAGGCCACAAAACACTAACTATAAAAGAAAAATATATGGTTGTAGCAAAACTTGAATAAAAGATGAAATACTTCAACAAATAACAGTTTTATAATAGCAGCAAGTAAACAGTTCTAAATAATGTAATGAAATGAGAAATATGTGCCAAACACTAGATAAAATACTAGCAAATCATAGAGCAATGACTGCATAAAGTAAAGAGCATGAAACTATTCTAATTGAGTGTAATGTAACTTTGGTGGCTGAAAATGAAATTATTGCAGCAATGACTAAGTTAGAAATAATTCCAAGCAATTAATGCTAGACATTAAGCTAAGGATGCAAGTAAAGCAATATGCAAATGCAAATTTCCTAAACTAGCACAATTTGTTGGAAGAGAGAGAGTAAATCAAACTAGGGTTTGTAATCACTTGTAGCAATAGAACGATTAGTGCCTTTTTTAGATCCTTGGGTATATGGAGTCAATGCAACAACATAGAAGCTTGCTAAAGGAAAGAGAAAGGCTTGACGCTGCAAGCTTAGGGTTATCCAATCATAAATCCAAGCCAAACCTTCTAGGAAACAAACCCCAAGGATTATGCCCTTATAAACCCTAGGTCTTGTTTTCTTCTTCTCTAGCATCTAGCAACAAGATCCAATGGAACTAGGTCAAACCCTAGAGTTTATTCCATTATAAACACTAGATTTCAACCTCAAGATCAGGTATAAGGGGATATGCAGTTATAATCCTTAGTTTGACCACTTTATGCTTCAACAAATCTAAATGGATGAACAAGGGAATGGGATAAACCATCTTAATCCTTCCTTAGGGTTTCTACAAAAGTATTCAAGATACAATATAACATGCAAATATTAACCATCAAATAGAGCATACACCAAACATACTTGGAATAAAACACTTATTAATCCAAATCGCTATGTATGAGGAAACCCTAGTTTCATGAGACATCCACCAAAACAAGAAAACACATCCACTAGATTACCTTTCCATAAGTGCGCATAAGTACTCCATGATGAAGAGAGAGAAAAGAGACAAATAATGATGATTCTCCACAAGTGCGAGTTGTGTTTACAAATGAGGTAGCGCTAGCTTTTAAATATGAGGCAACCCTAGCGCTATAAACCCTCAAAAGTCCCTAAAACATAAAATATCCATGATACAAGGTTGATAGGTATTGGTCGACCCCCAAAATAGCCTCAAACAATAATAAAACATGCTAATACACCAAAACATCCCCTCCAATATCACACGTGTGAGTGTAGAAAACCACAACCAGGGTGATGTCATCCTTTAGAAGGGTGCAATGGCCTTCAAATGCCACATCTCATCATCAAACGATGCAAACCAATGTGAAAGGTGACACCTCCTCATCAAAGTTCATGTTTCATCATCAAACGACCCCAACGCATCATCAAAACGATGCCCTAATGGTATGTAGGCCCCATCATCACCAAAAGAATTATAGTGCATTACATCATCATCAATATGCTCAACATCCAAGTTGAAAAGGCCAGTGTGCAAGGTGGAAAATGGGTGCATCATCTCTCTAAGAGGTGTCCTATTATATCCAACTACAACGTCCTCCAATCAAATCCTAGCAAGCTCTAGGGTGCATTGTAACACCCTGTTTCCCCCGGTCTGTAAAAATAACTATATTGGCCAAGAACTATGGCAAACTCAAAGATGTGAATGTTTGATTTGACGGACCTTTGTATCAAAGGTCGATGAATGTATATTGTGTTATGAATATGTGATGCATGATTGCAGGGAGGGGGATGTGCTAAAAGAGACCAGGATGGCTAATGAGAGGTGGTGGAACGGACCTGGAATGGTTGCGTTAACTTCCACCAAGCCAGTACCATACTAGTTTTTACTTGCTCAAAGACTAAAGAAACTCTCTGACCCTGGAATGGATTTCTGTTAGATTGGTAGGTGGGGAGGCTCCTCAAGAGTTAATGAGGGGATGGGGGTGAACTGCCCATCCGTAAAAGCTCTCAGACCTGACCACGGACGGGGAAATTTGCACCACACACAATCTTGCAGAGAAAAGGCAAGAGAGGAAGTGTGGTAAGGGGTAGAGAGAGAGCACGCGTGACAAGGATCACGGAAAAGAACTGGAGAAACTCTAGAAACACAAGGAGTTCTGAACATAGGATAAGGAGAGTAACCTTCATCCTTGACTTTCATTGATTTGGAAGTAGGAGACTAAATCTCAAAGCATTGTGGTCTAGCTCGGGGGTGGCTAGTGGTAAATCCGTTTAGAGTCACTGAGCCTACGGTTGGGTGGAAATGAGCACCCCTCTCAGAAGTTGCATCACGCCTGGTGGATTTGATGAGTGTTTTATGCCTTGTATTTTGAATTGAATATCATGAATACATGCTCATGTTTATATGTCCATAATGATTTATGTGTGGAATGATTGCCTAGTGTTTTAGACTGGAAATAATGGATGCATGGGTATATTTACATGCCATAGTTGGTCTCTGTACAAATGATTAAGTCTGGGGCATGAGTTCGCTCCACCGAGAATCGTCTTGTTTTCTTTATTCTCGTAATATTCTAGTAAGGCTCCTCGAGAGTACTCTTTCCCAGGAATTACTCCATAAACCTTGGAACCGTATCGAACCTTTACCTAGAGAATCAACTAAGATCAGGGACAATTTCCCAAGAATCGTCTAAAGGTTCATGCAATCCAAGTCTGGAAACCTTATGCAAGAAAGAGTAGCTCTCTAAGGTCTCGGAGTCGTGGGAGTTTGAATCTCCGAGAGGTTGAATTTCGTGATTCAAGCTCAGAAAGGATAGCGAGTCCAATTATTGAAAGAGAATACCCCATCGTTTGGTAAACGAACGGTCAGAATCCTTTCGAAAATACCCCAGATCTGTCAAGACCAATGGATCTAGAGGAGGAGCTTAGGCGTTAACACATCGACCCCTTCATCCTTCTCAAGTAGCGATGGGATCCAGGACCATAGATCCAAGGATCTGTTGGAGCTCTATTGACCGTCGATCTTAACCTTTGCATAGGCAGGAGAGTGGACTCGACAATGTCCTGAAAGTCCCAAAGTATTTAGAACCGTACATCGGCATAGGACGCGTTGCAGTTGGGTAGCATTTCACTGACTCGCGACTTGGAGTGGTCAAAGGTAGGACTGCATGAAATCACGATTCGCGAGATCGCGATGTGATCATGGTCGTTGGATCCAAGCCACAGGAGAACCGTTGGATCAAAACCTCCACGTGGTATCGCGTATCGGGGGTTCAAAGGTTGAAAGCGTTTCTTTTCGACTGCAGAAGTCGCGAAGTGTCGAGCATCGAGGGCTCGTGCGAACACGTGGCACATCCATTAGGTGGGGACCGCGTGGTTGATAGGTGGCACAAACATACAACGCACAGAAAAGGCGAAAGTAGGCAATAGGTGGCGTACATGCGTCACCTTGGAAGGAGTCAACCCATCACTGACTTATCGTGCTTCGGGGTTTTGCAAGGAAGGAGCACGAGGGCTCGAAACTCCAACTTGCAAGGTCGCAACTTGCGAGTAGTGCTAGTGTTTATCCTAGCCTACGGTTATATGTAGCAGGCGCTAGCGAGGAGGGAGGCATACCCGTATTGCATCTCGGGTATTGAAGGTTTGGAGTGAAAGAAGAGTTGAGGGTCTTTGACTCACGACTCGCGAAGTTGCGAGTTGTGAAAGGTGCTTACCTTTAGGTGCGGGTGTGGTCCTATCGAAATAGGGACTGAAGAGAGGGGGCTTACACCTTATCCAATTCGCATCTCGCGTTTCAGTGATTATTGAGAGTTGTGGCATTGCACTTGGATTGCCCAAATTGTGAGACCCAAAATCGTTGGGGTCTCAGACAAGGGGTTTAATTAACCATTGTTGTGGTCCAGTGAAGATCCTGCGTGAATCTCAGGTCCAAGGGTCGGGGGTTCTGTCCCTCGAAAGAAAAGACGAAAAATTCTAGGTTGTCGTAGTAGGTGTGTGACAAATTGGTATCAGAGCATGGTTACAACACTTGGCCTGCTTGGGATCATGAACAAGTTGCGCAGAAACTCCATTTGAAGTACTCTTAAAAGGAGTAACCCTCTATCTTAACCCCCTTTATCAAAAGTCGAAGTTAAGAATGAAATTTCCTATTTTGTGTATGCATTTGAAAAATATGAATTATGCGCTGGTTATGACTGAATATAAATATTGACTAACAACAAGTGTTTTTCCTGCACACAAGCGGATGATCAACCACGGGAAACTGCAGACATGTAGAATGGTGACACACCATGAAGTGGGGGATGGCTCCCACAATAGAGACGAGAGTCTGACGAAAGGAGGGCGGTAGAGACCCCTCCAAATCTAGCTGAGACTCTGAGGAACCTCATGGTCGAACTACAGAGCTGCAAGGTCGACAACGAGAAGTTGATAAAAGAGCAAGAGATGAAAACGGAAATTAATGCAGTCTTGCTATAGAGTTTATCCGACATACAAAGACAATTGCAGCATGGATCTGATACCAGTCACGCAGACCGACAACAGACAAAGAAAATTCGAAGTCCACCTGAGATACAAAAATGTGGTCTTTTAAGTGGCCACACTGGGAAGAGCACCTCGAGAAAGGTCCACCCCAGAGATAAGAGACAAGCGTCGGACGATTCCTCTGGAAAGGAAACTGGCGACTCGGAGGGATCTTCTAGTAGCAGAACTAGTTCTTATTCCTGAAGAAAACAGAAGAAGCGAAAGCATTCCAAAAGTCATAATCTCAAAGAATTCAAGAAGGCCAAACCACCCTCTTTCGACGGTGAAATAAAGAAGGGGGAGGAAGCGGAGGCCTGGCTGCTTGGACTAAAGAAGTATTTCAGAGTCCATGACTTCTCAGAAAACTTGAAGGCCCGAGTAGCCACTTCAAACTTGAATGGAAAGGCTTCCATTTGGTGGGAAGACCTTAAGAATGTAAAATGGATTCATGAAGAGGACCTATCTTGGGAATGGTTTGAGAAATACTTCAGGAAGAAGTATCTGTCGGAAAAGTATTTCGACGAAAAGACTAAAGAATTCTATGAACTCAAGTTGGGGAAACTCACCATAGAGGAACATGTCAGCAAATTCCTCGAGTTGATGAGGTACATACCCTATATAAAAGAAGAAAAGGCAAAGGTGCAACAATTCATCAGTGGACTACCTAAGGACTATCAGAATAGGATTGTGTTTGACGAGCCAAATACCCTAGAAGACACTATCCGAAAGACAAGATATTGTTATGAACAACTTGGGCATCGGACAGAACCTTGCGAAGGTTGGAAGCAGAAGAATAGTTCGGGATTCCAGAAAAAGGGGTTTAAATCCTCAAGATTTAAAAACTATAAAAAGGACTCAAGGATGAGCATCCCAACCTGAAGTGTACATCAACAGAATTTCCCCTCCCAGAGAGGAAATAAACCTTCTGAATCTACCCCAGGAAAGATTGATAACCCAAAGAGAGACCCCTTGAAATGTTGGGGTTGTGGAGAAGAACATCTACTGAGGAATTGCCCGCACCAACAACAGAACAGTCAGAGAATTTACAACGTTCAAGAAGCTACCACTGTCAATGACATGGCCCAGAGTGTGTCGCAAATTTATGCAGCCTTGGATAATAAACAAGATGACCACCAAGCTTCAGTGGTGGAGATGAAAGGTATGATCACCAACCATCTAGTGTCTATTCTAATTGACCCTGGTTCAAATTTGAGTTATATAGCTCCTAAGGTTGTTGATAAGTGTAAATTACAGCCACATAAACACACCAAGCCATGCTTGGTACAATTAGCCACTGGCACCAAAATAAAGGTAGTGGAGGTCATACCAGCTTGCCAATTCACTATGGGTGAATTTCCCACCAAAGCAACCCTTAACATACTACCCCTAGGATCGTATGACCTGTTGATCGGTATGGACTGGCTAGCCACATATAAATCCAGACTGGACTGTTACCATAAAACCTTAGAATGTGTAAGTGAGGAAGGAAGAACGATAACCCTTCAAGGGATCCAAAAACCTGTCTCGGTGAGACGAATATCCGCGCTTCAAATGAGAAAGTATTGTTGAAAGGGATGTCCACTATATGCAATACAGGTGTTGGAATCAGTTGAAGATGACAAACGAAGCCTCGAAGACCACCCCACACTAAGAGAATATAGAGATGTGTTTCTGGAAGAGGTATTGGGTTTACCTAGGAGAAGGGACATTGACTTCTTGATAGAACTTGCACCAGGAGCAGTGCCCGTGTCTAGGACACCCTATAGGATGAGCACACCCGAGCTAGTTGAGCTTAAATTACAGCTAAAATAAATAATGGACAAAGGCTATATATGGCCCAACGTTTCCCCATGGGGAGCACCAGTTCTATTTGTGAAGAAGAAAGATGGTACCCTCCGACTATGCATAGATTATAAATAGATAAATAAGGTAACCATAAAGAACAAGTACCCCTTACCCCGGATTGATGACCTGTTCAATCAATTGGGAGGTGCTTCCATCTTCTCAAAGATTGACTTGAGATATGGATACCATCAAGTCCTAATCAAGGGTGAAGACATCCACAAAACTTCCTTCAATATGAGATATGGTCACTATGAGTTTGTGGTAGTACCATTTGGATTAACCAATGCCCCTGCCACTTTTATGTGCTTGATGAACAATGTGCTCAACAAATTCCTAGACAAATTTGTACTGGTTTTTATTGACGATATATTAATTTACTCCAAGAATAGAGAGGAACATGAGGAACATCTTAGACTTGTGCTTCAAGTGCGAAGAGAACATCTTAGACTTGTGAGAACATCATCTCTATGCCAAATTTAGCAAGTGTGAGTTTTTCCAGAAGCAAATACATTACTTGGGCCATGTCATATCTGAAGAAGGAGTAGCAGTAGACCCTGACAAGATCAGGTCTATCATGGAATGGCCTACCCCAAACGACATTTTAGATATCAGATCCTTTATGGGCTTAGCAGGATACTATAGGAGATTTATAAAAGGATTCTCCAAGATTGGTTGTCCAATCATTGCCCACCAGAAAAAGGGAGCTAAATTCACGTGGACACAAGAATGTGAAGAAAGATTTCAATCCGTAAAACATCTACTGACCCACGCACCCGTGCTGAAGATCGTCGATCCCGAAGTTGACTTCCTCATGTGCATAGATGCCTGGAAGGAAGGGCTCGGAGGAGTCCTTATGCAAGGAGGAAGTGTAGTCTGCTATGAATCCTGAAAATTGAATGAGCACTAAGCCAACTATGTGACCCATGATCTAGAGCTGGCCGCCATAGTGCATGCCTTAAAAATGTGGAGGCATTACCTCCTGGGAAGGAAATTTGTTCTTATGACAGACCACTGTGGATTGCGATATCTATTTAACCAACCAAAGCTCAATGCAAGACAAGCTAGGTGGATGACCCTCCTTAGCGAGTTTGATTTTGAAATCAAACATATTAAAGGAAAGGAAAATAAGGTGGCCAATGCCCTTAGTAGAAGTGTGAAAACAATTTACCTGGCAGCGGTGAGCACCTGCGAGACGAATATCAAGGAAAGATTCAGGAATGCACAAGAAACATACACATTCTTCCAAACCATGACCTCGTACCTAAGCAAGAACCCACAGGGATAAAGTATGAAGGCTACGAGATGATAGATGGAGGTCTGCTAACTTACAGAAACAGATTGTATATTCCAGATTGTGATGAATTGAAGAGGTTCATAATGGATGAATTACATAAAAGACCATATATTGGTCATCCAGGATACCAGAAGATGATCACGACCACCAGGAAACAATTATATTGGCCTGGATTGAAGAAAGACATAGCTGAGTACTTAGCCAAATGCAAAGAATTCCAACAGGTTAAAGTAGAACAATGACACCCAACAGGATTATTACAACCTCTACCAATTCTGGAATGGAAATGGGAAACCATCTCCATGGATTTCATCACCGGATTACCAACCTCGACCAAACAGAATGACGCCATCATGGTACTAGTGGATAAATTGAGCAAGTCCGCTCATTTTTTCCCCGTCAAGTCGTCTTGCAAGGAAATAGACATCGCCAACATATTCATGAAGGAGATTTTCAGACTACATGGTATGCCTAAAGAAATCGTGTCTGACAGAGACACAAAATTTACTTCCAACTTTTGGAAATCCTTGATGGTTGGTCTGGAGACCAAATTACTGTTTAGCATAGCCTATCATCCTCAAACCGATGGACAGATGGAAAGAGTGAACCAAATATTAGAAGACATGCTAAGGATGCATATAATGCATCAACCCAAAAAGTGGGAAGATTACCTGCCACTAGTGGAATTCGCCTACAACAACGGCTACCAAGAATCCCTGAAGACGAGTCCTTTCGAAGTCCTCTACGGTAGGTCGTGCAACACTCTAGTCAGTTGGATTAATCCCATAAATAGGATTACTATTGGACCCGACATGTTGAAAGAAATGGAACAACAAGTGATTCAAATAAAACAAAATCTAAAGGTCCCTTAGAACAGATAGAAAAGTTACACTGACCAAAAGAGAACTCCAACAGAATTCAAGACGGGAGACCACGTATATCTCAGAGTTAGGCCCAGGAAGAGTTCCCTGAGGATGAGAGCTTGTGTCAAGTTGGCACCTCGGTATTGTGGACCCTTTGAAGTTCTAGATAGAGTGGAACCTATAGCCTATAGGCTATCACTTCCTCCCACAGTAAAAGCACATAATGTTTTCCATGTTTCATTATTGAAGAAATATGTACACGATTCTAATCATATAACTGACTGTTCTGTGATCCAGGTGGAACTGGAGGGAGAATTCCTGCCAGAACCTCAATTCATACTGGACAGAAAGGAAACCCCACTCAGAAACTGAAACATTACACATGTCAAGGTGCAGTGGAAACATTTTGGCCCAGATGAGGCTACGTGGAAAATGGAAGATGCCATGAAACAAGCATATCCAATTTTGTTTACTTCTGTACATACATGTCATATTGATATATAGAACATAGAGGACAATGTTCCTTTAAGGGGGAGGGAATTGTAACACCCTGTTTCCCCCAGTCTATAAAAATAACTATATTGGCCAAGAACTATGCAAACTCAAAGATGTGAATGTTTGATTTGACGAACCTTTGTATAAAAGGTCAATGAATGTAAATTATGTTATGAATATGTGTTGCATGACTGTTGGGAGGGGGATGTGCTAAAAGATACCATGATGGCTAATGAGAGGTTGTGGAAGGGACTTGGAATGGTTGTGTTAACTTCCACCGATCCAATACAATACTGGTTTTTACTTGCTCAAAGACCAAAGCAACTCTCTGACCCTTGAATGGATTTCTGTCAGATTGGTAGGTGGGGAGGCTCCTCAAGAGTTAATGAGGGGATGGGGGTGAACCGCCCATCTGTAAAAGCTCTAAGACCTGACCATGGACGGGCAAATTCATGCCACATGAAATCTTGCAGAGAAAAGGCAAGAGAGGAAGTGTGGTAAGGGCTAGAGAGAGAGAGAGCGCATGATGGGGATCACTGAAGAGAACTGGAGAAACTCTGGAAACACAGGGAGTTCTGAACATAGGAGAAGGAGAGTAACCTTCGTCCTTGAATTCCGTTGAGCTAGAAGTAGGAGATTGAATCTCAAAGCATCGTGGTCTATCTCGGGGGTGGCTAGTGGTAAATCCGTTTAGAGTCACTGAGCCTACGGTTGGGTGGAAACGAGCACCCCTCTCAGCAGTTGCATCACGCCTGGTGGATTTGATAAGTGTTTTATACCTTGTATTTTGAATTCAATATCATGAATACATGCTCATGTTTATATGCCCATAATGATTTCTGTGTGGAATGATTGCCTGGTGTTTTAGACTAGAAATAATGGATGCATGGGTATATTTACATGCCATAGCTGGTCTCTGTGCAAATGATTAAGTCCGGGGCATGAGTTCGCTCCACCGAGAATCGTCTTGTTTGCTTGATTCTCGTAATATTCTAGGAAGGCTCCTCGAGAGTACTCTTCCCCGGGAATTACCCCATAAACCTTGGAACCGTACTGAACCTTTACCTAGAGACTCGACTAAGATCAAGGACAATTTCCCAAGAATCGTCTGAAGGTTCATGCGATCCAGGTCTGGAAACCTTATGCAAGAAAGAGTAGCTCTCTAAGGTCTCGGTGTCGTGGGATTTTGAATCTCCGAGAGATTGAATTTCGTGATTCAAGCTCAGAAAGGATAGTGAGTCCAATTATTGAAAGAGAATACCCCATCGTTTGGTAAACGAATGGTCAGAATCCTTTCAGAAATACCCTAGATCTATCAAGACTGATGGATCTAGAGGGGGAGCGCAGGCGTTAACACCTCGACCCCTTCATCCTTCTCAAGTAGCGATGGGATCTAGGACCGTATATCCAAGGATCTGTCGGAGCTCTATTGACCGTCGATCTTAACCTTTGCATAGATAGGAGAGTGGACTCAACAACGTCCTGAAAGTCCCGAAGTATTCAAAACCGTCCATCGGCACAGGACGCGTGGCAGTCGGGTAACATTTCGATGACTCGCGACTTGGAGTGGTCAAAGGTAGGACTGCACGAACTCATGATTCGTGAGATCGTGACGTGATCGTGGTCGTTGGATCCAAGCCACGGGAGAACTATTGGATCAGAACCTCCATGTGGTATCGCATATCGTGGGTTCAAAGGTTGAAAGCGTTTCTTTTCGACTATAGAATTTGCGAAGTGCCGAGTTCCGAGGGCTCGTGCGAACACATGGCACATCCATTAGGTGGGGACAACGTGGTTGATAGGTGGCGCAAACATACAATGCATAGAAAAGGCGTAAGTAGGCGACTGGTGGCGTACATGCGTCACCTTGGAAGGAGTCAACCCATCATTGACTTATCATGCTTTGGGGTTTCGCAAAGAAGGAGCACGAGGGCTCGACACTCAAACTTGTGAGGTCGCGAGTTACGAGTAGTGCTAGTGTTTAGCCTAGCCTATGGTTATATGTAATAGGCGCTAGCGAGGAGGGAGCCATACTCGTATTGCATCTCGGGTATCGAAGGTTTGGAGTGCAAGAAGAGTCGAGGGTCTTTGACTCATGACTTGCGAAGTCACGAGTTGTGAAAGGCGCTTACCTTTAGGCATGGGTGTGGTCCTATCAGAATAAGGACTGAAGAGAGGGGGCTTACACCTTATCCAATTCGCATCTCGCGTTTCAGTGATTGTTGAGAGTTGTGGCATTGCACTTGGATTGCCCAACTCGCGAGACCTGAATTTGTTGGGGTCTCAGGCAAGGGGTTTAATTAACCATTGTTGTGGTCCAGTGAAGATCCTGTGTAGATCTCAGACCCAAGGGTCGGGGGTTCTGTCTCTCGAAGAATAGATGAAAAATTCTAGGTTGTCATAGTAGATGTGTGACAAATTGGTATCAGAGCATGGTTACAACACTTGGCTTGCTTGGGCTCATGAACAAGTTGCACAGAAACTCCATTTGAAGTACTCTTAAAAGGAGTAACCCTCTATCTTAACCCCCTTTATCAAAAGTCGAAGTTAAGAATGAAAATTCCTATTTGTGTGTATGCATTTAAAAAATATGAATTATGCGATGGTTATGAATGAATATAAATATTGACTAACAACAAGTGTTTTTCCTGCACACAAGCGGATGATCAACCGAGGGAAACTGCAGACGCGTAGAATGGTGACGCACCACAAAGTGGGGGATGGCTCCCACAATACAGACGAAGAGTCTGACGAAAGGAGGGTGGTAGAGACCCCTCTAGATCTAGCTGAGACTCTGAGGAGCCTCATGGTCGAACTACAGAGCTGCAAGGCCGGCAACGAGAGGTTGATAAAAGAGCAAGAGAAGAAAACGGAACTTAATGTAGTCTTGCTGCAGAGTTTATCCGACATACAAAGATAATTGCAGCATGGACCTGACACTAGTCACGCAGACCGACGACAGACAAAGAAAAGTCGAAGTCCACCTAAAATATAGAAACGTGGTCTTTTAAGTGGCCACACTGAGAAGAGCGCCTGGAGAAAGGTCCACCCCAGAGATAAGAGACAAGCGTCGGAAGATTCCTCTGGAAAGGAAACTGGCAACTCAGAGGGATATTCTTGTAGCAGAACTAGTTCTTATTCCCAAAGAAAATGGAAGAAGCGAAAGTATTCCAAAAGTCATAATCTCGAAGAATTCAAGAAGGCCAAACCACCCTCTTTCAACGGTGAAATAAAGAAGGGGGAGGAAGCGGAGGCCTGGCTTCTTGGACTAAAGAAGTATTTC
>ML813239.1:47582-61859 GCA_009831015.1 Picea engelmannii
GCCAAGCCATGGTTGGTACAGTTAGCCACTGGCACCAAAAGAAAGGTAGCGGAGGTCATACCAGCTTGCCAATTCACTATGGGTGAATTCCCCACCCAAGAAACCCTTAACATACTACCCCTAGGATCGTATGACCTGTTGATCGGTATGGACTGGCTAGCCACATATAAAGCCAGACTAGACTGTTACCATAAAACCTTAGAATGTGTAAGCGAGGAAGGAAGAAGGATAACCCTTCAAGGGTTCCAAAAACCTGTCTCGGTGAGACGAATATCAGCCCTTCAAGGGTACCCTTCGACTGTGCATAGATTATAGACAGCTAAATAAGGTAACCATAAAGAACAAGAACCCCTTACCCCGGATTGATGACTTGTTTGATCAATTGGGAGGTGCTTCCATCTTCTCAAAGATTGACTTGAGATATGGATACTATCAAGTCCGAATCAAGGGTGAAGACATCCACAAAACTGCCTTCAGGACGAGATATGGTCACTATGAGTTTGTGGTAGTACCATTTGGATTAACCAATGCCCCTGCCGCTTTTATGTGCTTGATGAACAATGTGCTCAACAAATTCCTAGACAAATATGTACTGGTTTTTATTGACGATATATTAATTTACTCTAAGAATAGAGAGGAACATGAGGAACATCTTAGACTTGTGCTTCAAGTGCGAAGAGAACATCAGTTCTATGCCAAATTTAGCAAGTGTGACTTTTTCCAGAAGCAAATACATTACTTGGGCCATGTCATATCTGAAGAAGGAGTAGCAGTAGACCTTGACAAGATCAGGTCTATCATGGAATGGCCTACCCCAAAGGACGTTTCAGATATCAGATCCTTTATGGGCTTAGCAGGATACTATAGGAGATTTATAAAAGGATTCTCCAAGATTGGTTGTCCAATCATTGCCCTCTAGAAGAAGGGAGCTAAATTCACGTGGACACAAGAATGTGAAGAAAGATTTCAATCCCTAAAACATCTACTAACCCACGCACCCATGCTGAAGATCATCGATCCCGAAGCTGACTTCCTCGTGTGCACAGATGCCTGTAAGGAAGGGCTCGGAGGAGTCCTTATGAAAGGAGGAAGTGTAGTCTGCTATGAATCCCGAAAATTGAATGAGCACAAAGCCAACTATGTGACCCATGATCTAGAGCTGGCCGCCATAGTGCATGCCTTAAAAATGTGGAGGCATTACCTCCTGGGAAGGAAATTTGTACTTATGACAGACCACTGTGGATTGCGATATCTGTTTGACCAACCAAAGTTCAATACCAGACAAGCTAGGTGGATGGCCCTCCTTAGCGAGTTTGATTTTGAAATCAAACATATTAAAGGAAAGGAAAATAAGGTGGCCGATGCCCTTAGCAGAAGTGTGAAAACAATTTACCTGGCAGCGGTGAGCACCTGCGAGACGAATGTCAAGGAAAGAGTCAGGAATGCACAAGAAACAGACACTTTCTTCCAGACCGTGACCTCGTACCTGGAGCAAGAACCCACAGGAAGGCTACCGGATGATAGATGGAGGTCTGCTAACTCACAGAAACATATTGTATATTCTAGATTGTGATGACTTGAAGAGGTTCATAATGGATGAACTACATAAAAGACCATATACTGATCATCCAGGATACCAGAAGATGATCACGACCACCAGGAAACAATTCTATTAGCCTAGATTGAAGAAAGACATAGCTGAGTACTTAGCCAAATGCATAGAATTCCAATAGGTTAAAGCAGAACGCCGACACCCAGCAGGATTATTACAACCTCTACCAATTCCGAAATGGAAATGGGAAACCATCTCCATGGATTTCATCACCGGATTACCAACCTCGACCAAACAAAATGACGCCAACATGGTAGTAGTGGATAAATTGAGCAAGTCCGCTCATTTTGTCCCCGTCAAATTGACTTGCAAGGCAATAGACATCACCAACGTATTCATGAAGGATATTTTCAGACTACATGGTATGCCTAAAGAAATCGTGTCTGACAGAGACACAAAATTTACTTCCAACTTTTGGAAATCCTTGATGGTTGGTCTGGAGACCAAATCACTGTTTAGCACAACCTATCATCCTCAAAATGATGGATAGACGGAAAGAGTGAACCAAATATTAGAAGACATGCTAAGGATGCATGTAATGCATCAACCCAAAAAGTGGGAATATTACCTGCCATTGGTGGAATTCACCTACAACAATGGCTACCAAGAACCCTTGAAAACGAGTCCTTTTGAAGTCCTCTACGGTAGGTCATGAAACACTCCAGTCAGTTGGAGTAATCCCGTAAACAAGATTACTATTGGACCCGACATGTTGAAAGAAATGGAACAACAAGTGATTCAGATAAAACAAAATCTAAAGGTCGCTCAGAACAGACAGAAACGTTACGCCGACTAAAAGAGAACTCCAAGAGAATTCAAGACGGGAGACCACGTATATCTCAGAGTTAGGCCCAGGAAGAGTTCCTTGAGGATGGGAGATTGTGCCAAGTTGGCACCTCGGTATTGTGGACCCTTTGAAGTTCTAGATAGAGTGGGACCTGTAGCCTATGGGCTAACACTTCCTCCCACAGTAAAAGCACATAATGTTTTCCATGTTTTATTATTGAAGAAATATGTACACGATTCTAATCATATAATTGACTGGTCTGTGATCCAGGTGGAACCGGAGGGAGAATTTCTGCCAGAACCTCAATTCATACTGGACAGAAAGGAAACCCCACTTAAAAACCGAACCATTGCATAGGTCAAGGTGAAGTGGAAACATTTTGGCCCAGATGAAGCTACGTGGGAAATGGAAGATGCCATGAAACACGCATATCCAATTTTGTTTACTTCTGTACATACATGTCATATTGATAGATAGAACATCGAGGATGATGTTCCTTTAAGGGGGAGGGAATTGTAACACCCTTTTTCCCCCAGTCTGTAAAAATAACTATATTGGCCAAGAACTATGGCAAACTCAAAGATGTGAATGTTTGATTTGACGAACCTTTGTATAAAAGGTCGATGAATGTAAATTATGTTATGAATATGTGTTGCATGACTATTGGGAGGGGGATGTGCTAAAAGAGACCACGATGGCTAATGACAGGTGGTGGAAGGGACCTGGAATGGTGGCTTTAACTTCCACCGAGCCAGTACCATACTGGTTTTTACTTGCTCAAAGACCAAAGCAACTCTCTGACCCTAGAATGGATTTCCGTCAAATTGGTAGGTGGGGAGGCTCCTCAAGAGTTAATGAGGGGATGGGGGTGAACCGCCCATTCGTAAAAGCTCTCAGACCTGACCACGGACGGGGAAATTCACGCCACATGCAATCTTGCAGAGAAAAGGCAAGAGAGGAAGTGTGGTAAGGGGTAGAGAGAGAGCACGCGTGATGGGGATCGCGGAAGAGAACTGGAGAAACTCTGGAAACACAGGGATTTATGAACATAAGAGAAGGAGAGTAACCTTCGTCCTTGACTTTCGTTGAGCTGGAAGTAGGAGACTGAATCTCAAAGCATCGTGGTCTAGCTCGGGGGTGGCTAGTGGTAAATCCGTTTGGAGTCACTGAGCCTACGGTTGGGTGGAAACGAGCACCCCTCTCAGCAGTTGCATCATGCCTGGTGGATTTGATAAGTGTTTTATGCCTTGTATTTTGAATTGAATATCATGAATACATGCTCATGTTTATATGCCCATAATGATTTATGTGTGGAATGATTTCCTGGTGTTTTAGATTGGAATTAATGGATGCATGGGTATATTTACATGCCATAGTTGGTCTCTGTATAAATGATTAAGTCTGGGGCATGAGTTCGCTCCACCAAGAATCGTCTTGTTTGCTTGATTCTCGTAATATTCTAGGAAGGCTCCTCGAGAGATCTCTTCAATTACCCCATAAACCTTGGAATTGTACCAAACCTTTACCTAGAGACTCGACTAATATTAGGGACAATTGCCCAAGAACCTTCTAAAGGTTCATGCGATGCGGGTTTGGAAACCTTATGCAAGAAAGAGTAGCTCTTTAGGGTCTCAGATTCGTGGGAGTTTGAATCTCCGAGAGGTTGAATTTCGTTATTCAAGCAGCGAGTCCAATTATTGAAAGAGAATACCCCATCATTTGGTAAATGAACGGTCGGAATCCTTTCGGAAATACCCCAGATCTATCAAGACTGATGGATCTAAAGGAGGAGTGCAGGCGTTAACACCTCGAACCCTTCAGCCTTCGCAAGTAGCGATGGGATCCAAGACCGTAGATCCAAGGATCTGTCGGAGCTCTATTAACCGTTGATATTAACCTTTGCATAGGCAGGAGAGTGGACTCAACAACGTCCTAAAAGTCCCGAAGTATTCGAAATCGTCCATCAGCACAAGAGGCGTGGCAGTCGGGTAGCATTTCGCTGACTCACGACTTGGAGTGGTCAAAGGTAAGACTGCATGAACTCACGATTCGCGAGATCGCGACGTGATCGTGGTCGTTGGATCCAAGCCACGAGAGAACCGTTGGATCAGAACCTCCGCGTGGTATCGCGTATCGGGGGTTCAAAGGTTGAAAGCGTTTCTTTTCGACTGCAGAAGTCGTGAAGTGTCGAGCGCCGAGGGCTCGTGTGAACATGTGGCACATCCGTTAGGTGGGGACCGCGTGGTTGATAGGTGGCACAAACATACAATGCACAGAAAATGAGGAAGTAGGCGACAGGTAGTGTACACACATCACCTTGGAAGGAGTCAACCCATCACTGACTTATCTTGCTTTGGGGTTTCGCAAAGAAGGAGCATGAGGGCTCGACACTCCAACTTGCGAGGTCGCGAGTTGCGAGTAGTGCTAGTGTTTAGCCTAGCCTATGGTTATATGTAGCAGGCGCTAGCGAGGAGGGAGCCATACTCGTATTGCATCTCGGGTATCGGAGGTTTGGAGTGCAAGAAGAGTCAAGGGTCTTCAACTCACAACTCGCTAAGTCGCGAGTTGTGAAAGGTGCTTACCTTTAGGTGCGGGTGTGGTCCTATCGGAATAGGCACTGAAGAGAGGGGGCTTACACCTTATCCAATTCACATCTCGCGTTTCAGTGATTGTTGAGAGTTGTGGCATTGCACTTGGATTTCCCAACTCGCGAGACCCAAAATCGTTGGGGTCTCGGACAAGGGGTTTAATTAACCATTGTTGTGGTCCAGTGAAGATCCTGCGCGGATCTCAGATCCGAGGGTCGGGGGTTCTATCCCTCGAAGAAAAGACGAAAAATTCTAGGTTGTCGTAGTGGGTGTGTGACATGCATCGTCAAGGGTGTGGGCTTCCTGCCTATCCGATAACCAATATGACCATGCCTAGCAAGCTCTAGGGTCCATAGTCAAGGGTGTGGCTTCCTGCCTATCTGATAACCAATATGACCATATCTGCAATATGAGAGCTCATCTATCCATCGTCCAAGGTCCAAGAGGTGTGAGAGGATGTATCTGAGTATACCAAGTCATCATATGACCCAACGCTTTGCATCACATGTGCAATGTCCTGTTTATAGTGCACAATGTCCTGGGTGTCATCATAAGGACGTCCTCCAAAGGACCATATCAGGGACAAAAGAATCGATATGCTTATGGATCCATTTCAGTTTTCAATGTTCTAGTTGTTGCAGTTTTAAGTTCCTGTAGGAAGTTCCAAGAAACTGGACCAAAGTACTTTCATGTAATTAGTTCCTTTGGCACACAAACAACTTCTCCTATGTTCAGTGAGTCCAACATAACCTTGGTTTCTTGAGGTGGTATTATGTTTTCTAACAAACTGGCACTCATCTTTTTCGGTTTCTTTAATAAAGTTCATATATTGTCATTGCTCTTCGAATTTGAAAATTGTCCCTGCACTCTCTCACTGGGATCTTCCTTTTGTAGATGATCTTCTCACAAGGCACTTGCCAATTGTTCAGATGGTATGGTCTGCTTATAACTCACAACTTTCATTTGGTCTCTAGGTCTTGTTTTGCTTTCTTCATTAACATTCGTATTGTTGACAACATTTTTCTGCTCATCCCTGTCTCTGGGCTGCATTTTGTAATCTTGGCCAAGTCATCTCGATCTTCCACTTTTCTCCTGAAATGTCTCATCACGGTTCCTTTCATACGTAATATTTTTTTCCATGAAATATTTTCTGTCACTGGACAATGCATTCTTGCAATCATCAATATTTATGATATGTTTCCAATGCATAACAATTGGAGAAATATGCTTTTCCAGAGCATTTTTCTCACTGTGTGCAAATCTAGATCTCCTGCCCTCTCTCTCTTTCATTGGACTGTCCCTGGGTGGGGTCAATCACATCAATGTCCAGAGAAGACAGTAGCACTGCAACCGTCTCCTTTTCTTGGTCACACGTGTGATCCATTGCCATGGAGATAAGTTTTTTTAACAAAATAATGGTGATAGCTCGAACAGCCAAGATCAACAACTGTTGCAGCCACATCATTAGTAGCAAAATATTCGTCCATTATTGATCCAAATTTTCCTTTGTATTCCTTCAAATACTAAGATACAGTGGTATACACTAATCAATAATATTCCTACTCAAGACAGTGAAATCACCTTGAGATCCATGCCTGTGCATCTTGCTCTTATTTCAAAACAAGTTTTTCTGCATCTACATTTGGATCCCCACACATTTTTCTATCTTTTCGGCATCCTTCGATCCTTCATGCATTTTTCCATCTTTTCGGCATCCAAACTTAGAGACTGGGTCACATTTTCTGCACATTCCATGTTGTACCTTTTTCTCGCTCATCAGACACCATCATACCCCCTACTGAAATCCTACTTTGGATCAGGTGCACAGTATTTTCCATGATTAATGCATTGAGCCTTGCACTGCTTACTCATGGTAAATGCTTGGGGACAGTACAATGAGGAGCGAATTGTGTGTAACCACTTTTCTCAAGAATTTGAGCAACTCCTTTAAAATTGTAAACTCCACTTGGTATCACACTTTGCCCGCCATTCATCATTGTTATTTTTCCACAACTCCACTCTATCATTTGGGTGATCTCAAACAATATTGTGCAAACCAAGGTTAACAATACCAATATATAATATGGTATACTAATCTATATTTTAAAATATGTCAACTATATATCATCTACATGTTAAAATATGTCAAGAAATGTAAGATAAGGAAAGTATTCATAATATTTATTTTCCATACAAATATTTACATGTTTTGAATTCAAAGTTTATTGTATTCCCAAGAGTATCCATTGTTACTTAGACATTGATATGTAGCAAATATTCCCTAAACTTTGAGACGCACAATTATAGATTTAGCTAAAACATTGAGAAAATTTATTAGACATTCATGTAAAAATTTAAAATTTAAGCAAAAAAAATATAAACTTATGTGTAACTATAATCATAAATTTGGCTATTAATTTTTTTTAATAAAAAAATGGAAATTTAACTTAAATTTATTTTAAAAATTTTAAATATATTCAAACATAAATTAGGCTACTATTTTTTTTTTTAATAAAAAAATGAAAATTTAGCCTAAATTTATTTTAAAAATTTTAAATATAGTCAAACATAAATTAGGCTACTAATTTTTTTTTAATAAAAAAAAGAAAATTTAGCCTAAATTTATTTTTAAAATTTAAAATTTAGTCAAATTGAATTTTTTTTTTTACTTAAAATGAGCTATATTTTTTTAACCTTCTAAAGAACATAATTTCCTAAAACATTATAGGATAGACGTAGGTACAATGCCCACTTGTAACCAACATAATTTCCTAAAACATTATAGGAGGGGCATAGGTAAAATACCCGCTTGTAACCAACATAATTTCCTAAAACATTAGGTACAGTGCCCACTTGTAACCAACATAATTTCCTAAAACATCATAGGAGGGATCGTAGGTACAATGCCCACTTGTAACCTCATAGGGAATATAATTTTCATTTGAGACATTTTGAGATAAATATAGAAGCGAATGACTTTATTCTATGTCATTGGTAGTGGAGGAGTGAATCATCATTAATAACAAAAACTAAGCAAGATATGAATGTAGTAACTAAATAACCCCTAATTAAATTAAAATGTCTAACATGTGTGTCTTAGTGATGGAATTAATTTAATTATAAAAATAAAGGAGACATGCATGAGTACAACTTAAGCATAATTTAACAATGATAAAATCTAAAGAGACACCTGACATGGTGAATAATACTAATTAAAAAAATTAAATAATAGAATTGATTTTAAATTTCATATTGATTTTAAGTAATTTTGCATTGGTGAGGTGACATGGTGAATAATACTAATTAATAAAATTAAATAATAGAATTGATTTTAAATTTCATATTGGTTTTAAGTAATTTTGCATTGGTGAGGTGACATGGTGAATAATACTAATTAATAAAATTAAATAATAGAATTGATTTTAAATTTCATATATTGATTTTAAGTAATTCTAACGTGGCAAGGTTAATACTAATTAATGAAATTAAATAACAGAATTGATTTTAAATTTCATATTGATTTTAAGTAATTTTGCATGTGGTGAGGTGGTATAAGTAGTGGTGGATGTATGATTTCCACAAATGATTCTTGGTTTTGATTAGATACTTGGAACTAATAGTGACTTGGTGGAGGTATAACTTCCACCAATGATTATTTCTCTTATTATTATTTCTCTTGATTGGATTATTCAGTACATTGATTACACTACTAATACTTGAGACTTAAAGCTTTGTAAATCTTACATTGATTACACTACTAATACTTGAGACTTAAAGCTTTGTAAATCTTGGGACAAAGTTTCTTAAAGGGAGTAGTATGCAATGCCCCACCTTTGATTACACTACTAATACTTGAGACTTAAAGCTTTGTAAATCTTCGGACAAAGTTTCTTAAAGGGAGTAGTATGCAATGCCCCACCTTTTTGCCACTCAATTTTACATAATAAACACCTTATGATTCATTATCAAGGTTGAATTAATCTTGATGTAAAATTTGTCCAAGTCATATAGGTCAAAAATCAATTTGACTCATCACCTTCTTACTTATGTTACTTAAGGCTTACATGGACAGGGATGACTACTCCTCGTGCATGCTTTGACCTATCACCCTCTTACTTATGTCACTTAATGCTTGCATGGACAGGGATGACTACTCCCCATGCATGCATAACAATTGATGTGGCCCAAGTGTGGTCTATATGGAACATGTGTCACAAGCATGGTTTATGTAGAGAATGTGGCACATATGTGGTTTATGTGGTGCATAGACAATAGTGATTTATGTGGCATCATGAAACAAAGTGTTTTATTAATATATTTTTTGTTGACCTAAACTAATGTGTATTTGTGCACATGTGTGTAACTCTATGGAAGATCCTCACATTGTTGTGAAAAATAAACAATGAATACTAGAGGAACTTTCATATTGTTATGGAAAAATATGACGAAGCCAAGTGTTTTATTAATATATTTTTTGTTGAGCACATGTGTGTAATTCTATGGAGGATCCTCACATTGTTGTGAAAAATAAACAATAAAGACTAGAGGAACTTTCATATTGTTATGAAAAAATATAAAGATATAAAAAGAGTATTGAGAACTATGTAAATTCCTAATGAGAACCCAAGATTAATACCTCAGTAATGAAACTTTCATTTTTTTTATGGAAAAATATAAAGATATAAAAAAAGTATTGAGAACTATTTAAATTCCTAATGAGAACCCAAGATTAATACCTCAGTAATGAATTTCAACTATGTAATTGCCATTGCATGAGATTAGGTATGTTCTAGTGATATTAGTAAAGATAATATATAATATGGCTTCAAATGGCCAATGAGAAATCCAAGAAGTGCCATACACTGACACAAAACAAAAGGGCCTCAGAATAATATGAGAAGGGTACAACTAATTCTTAGTGATAAACATGATCTCCCTAGGAATTAATCATAACATTTAAAATAATCCATCTACATGCAAATTATCCATCAATGTATGATATGACACTTAATATCTACATGCATAATACACCACACACACATATGCCAAATACACCTAGTATATACATGCAAAAATAAATTTAACTAGTATATGCAAGTGGGCTTCTTTGGTATGGACATTGTCATTACATTCAATGGAGTGAAAGGGAAATAAGGAGGAAATTTTTTTCCATAGGATATTTCTTCTTCCTTAGATGATCTTTTCTTCTTATGATTTTGGATCATTTTCTCCCCCTCTTCTTCCTTTTTGAGTATGGGTAATGATGAATGAGGGTTTAATGATGAAAAGGGGATGTAAAGAAAGTATTTTTCTCATTTGATTTTATGGCCTTGGCTCAGGGATAGCAATCCTATTAGATTATGTATGGTTAGATGGTAAATCGTTCGTTGCCACCATTTTGTACAGTCCACATTTGATGTAAATACTATCATTTTTGCAAATGTGTTTAATTATAATTGTGATTAATTATGGCTATAATTGTATATTATGCACTATAAGATCCATACAACATATCAAGCATCTATTGAGCCTCTGAGACCATTTTTATATAGATTTGAGAGATGGAAGAACAACACCCATGATGAATATGGGATAAACTCACTTTTAACATTTAGTGAGTTACATAAGAATATAAGTCAATAATGTGATATATTTGAGATCTCACAAGTTTAATGATGGCTCATTGTGTGTGCAAATGTCTTGGAACAATATTCTCACAACCATCATAATGATATGCTATATAATGACAAATGTGGTTGCTAGACAATATTCATTACATCAACACATTCTAACTTTACCCCTTAACAATGAATAGGGAAGTGAGAACACTTTTTGAAGAAGATGGCATTACATTGCATTCCCCCTTAATAACAACTTCAAATGCGCTAGATAAGTTTTAAATATTAATAGACTTTGACGCCATGAAAGAGAAGATGCTAAGTGGAACAATGTAGGAAACCATTGATAAGCTATTATTAGATCCTCAATAAGGTGCAAGGAAAGGACACTCACTGTTGTCAAGAATCAATCCAAGATAACAAAAGTATGATGAAGTTGAATGTGATATGATAGGTTGAAAATGTTGATGATCAATTGAAATGCTTCAACTAATAACTTGAACATCAACATAGAACAAGTTCAATTCACAACATGTAATAATATGGTATTGGCATCAATGCACTATGCCATACAAAAAGAACAAAAATATGTTGTCATCAAACTAACCATTTTTAAAATACATGAATCATTTGGCCAAACCACCATCATTTCTCTCAATACTACAAAGAATATAAAATCTTCAAAGAAGAATGCTTGTATTTATCAAAAAGAGGACTACCATTGATTGATATTGGGACACTAAATCAAGAACCCTTACAACAATAGGGGTGGAAGAATGACCAAACTGAGTCGAATATTCAACAAGAGGAACCTCCTCTTCTTAAGTGTTCTTCTTGGATTTGGTAATCTCTTTACATCATTTGAAACAACTTTTCTCAACATGATTGGTTTTCCCACAATACTTGCACAATTTCCATGTCTTTTTTTGAGAAGTATCCTTATTATAAGTATCAAAGGAATCAATTGGAGTAAGAACATCATGAACTAGTCTTCCATCCTTTTTAGGTCCTTTATATTATCCTTTCCCATGATAAGAAATATGAACATTTCCAACAAAAATATGTCCTAAATATAGAAACCTTTCCCATTCACAAATTAAGCCTTTGCAAAATTATTCAAAGTTAGACTTAAGAATACTTTAGAAATTTTAGTCTCTCTATTTCTAGTTTGGATGAATAGATCATGGATTAGAGGCAAATTATTCTTTTCTTAAAAGATAACTTATGATGGCAAGACAATAATGTTGAAGTGGTGAGAAAGACTTAGCTAAGGAACCTGTACATGAAAATAAGGGAATTTAACCTTTTCCTCATGCAAGATTAGAGATGTCACTCCAAAGCAGGCAAATCCACAAGGCTAGGGTTAAACAAGTCATATTATTTAAGATCACTACTCCATAAATATTATCAACTAGATTCAAATGGGTTCTTCCAAAAATATCAAGCACTGATTAATCCATGGATGGACCAAGATTCAAACAAAGAATTTCAGTTAGAAGATGTTCAAACGAGGCCATGACAAGACCCTGAGGAGACTTGAATCGAACAACTATTTTTTTAAGAGGATGGAAACACTTCTTCACGATTGAAAAAGAGGGTAGATCAAAAGGAAATAAATTACCATGAAAAGTTGAATGTGAAACCAACATTCCTTCATATTACCTTAAGATAGAATGACAATTCAAGTTAGCAAATGAATATGATCTAGAGCCAAAGTACCACGAGAAATGTAAGAGTGTGGGAAAATCTATCATTAATTGATATGAACTATTACTTGGAAAAATACTTAAAATGAATTCAAGAATTATATTTTGCTTAAGCTCATAATGAGTAAGGTTGAGGAAAAGTAAGTAGAAAAATCTTGATATGAATACACACTAAAAAGTTATCAGTGGAAGATAAACAACTTTACATAAAAACAATAGACCAAATAGTGCATTCCACCTCAAGGAGGGCTGCATTCTTTTTAATGAAATATTTTTTGGAACAAGCAAAACATGCCTAGAGGAGACCACCATCTATTTTGCTTACCCTCCACACAAAAGACCACAAACCTATGAATTCTATGAATTAAAATATGCATGTTTTATAACAATGTAAAGACTTGGAATTTCGGTCCTGAAACTTTTATACTCTCCAAATTTATGAGAAAAGGTTAACATATGACTAGCCTTACAATAGTTTTCAAAGTTGAACACTATAAAAGGAAATATTCATGCATTTTAAGGACAAGAAATAACTTATACTTGTCAATATGGGCGTGGTGAATTGGTGGAAGTCATGGTTTCTCTAGGAGGAGACTCATGTTCAAACCACATGGAGGACATGTTTAGACAATAAGGCCAAGAAAATGTGAAAGTACCATGTTAAATAAATGTGGGGTTCATAGCTTCCTACAAACAAAACAAAAAATGTTTATAGATACAACAAAACAACTCATACTCATATTTCATTTCTTCTCAATTGAATCATAGTTAATGCATAAGAATGAATGATAAATTATTAATTAATGGTAATAAATACTTGACTGAAAATTTATACGAGATCACGCATCATGAACCCACATCATTATTCGTACTTTGAAATGTAGGGCACACATCACACTTTGAAATGGTATGTTATAGTACAATATCTAAACTTGATAAGTAGGATAATCTAACCCTTGAATTTCATGTAATTGACAATGAAGTTTCTCTATCACGTGCAAGCTATTCATTAGTAGAAATAATTTC
Source organism: Picea engelmannii (assembly GCA_009831015.1). Classification (NCBI taxonomy): domain Eukaryota; kingdom Viridiplantae; phylum Streptophyta; class Pinopsida; order Pinales; family Pinaceae; genus Picea; species Picea engelmannii. The sequence continues at coordinate 60,920 of ML813239.1, forward strand.
TCATCAATTTTAATTGTAGTAATAGTTTATGACTCGTAAGAAAATCTTAGGATTTGTGAACCTCTCCTTCTACAAGCATTACTAAGTTATATTTCCTAAATTTTCATGCCTTCAAACTTATACAAATAGCATTCTAATTCTTTTCATGTGAAGTAATCAAAATAAAAACAAGACGATATTTATTGTGAACATAGGCGCACCATGCAACCTAATGTGTTTATAAGTAAAAATGATGATGTTATATGTGGTCTTAGTGCTCAAATTCTCCTAATGTTATGTCATGTATGTTGATTAAATAGTAGTTTAATGGCATGCCAAATTGTAGTTTAGGTTGAAGATAGTTGGCATGACATGCCACTATGTTTGATGCTTAACCATAACCCCATTAACATACTTATCCCTTTGAACTACTACTTCATTTGGGTGGGTGATCTTATATGTGGCATTTATAAGAAGCATAAAAGTAAAAGGAGCCAATATTTACCCAATGGCAAGGTTGTTGGAAGTGAAAGGATACAAGACCTTAATCATGAGATTTAAAAATGAAGCTAAGTATGTGATTTCTTAGGGAAGAAAATTGACTTTAGAGCCAGTTGTACACCTATAAATGTTGTTAAGTGCAAAGAATTTTGTATCTCGAAGTTTTGGGACCCCAACATGCTAAGTATTGGTCATCTAATGGAAACATATATGTCGCTTGAAATCAATATAAATCATCTAAGAAACTTGTATACTTTAAAATTGTGATGAATTAAACAATACTTGATAGACAATATAGGCTCAAAATTAGGTTCCAAGGTACATAATCAAAGTTAAACTCTTTCCCTCATAATAAAATATTGCCCTATTTTTGCAAAAAACATTTTCCCATACTTTTGGGCCAAATCCAAACTCCAACTCCTAGTGCCCAAGATTTAAGTAAGCTCCAAGATCCAATATG
>ML813239.1:76329-93116 GCA_009831015.1 Picea engelmannii
CAGTCCCCCTTCACTCATTCATCGTGGTCGGTCTGCACTGGCGGTGTTTATATTTTATTAATTGATCTGCATACATACAAGTACATCAGCAGGCTCCTGGCCTTCAACACTTAGGATCCCTGGCCTAACAAAACTCATAAGTCTACAACTTATACAAAACTTGGCTCACCAGCCTATAGAACATGTTTACAATTCATTTCATATATCATGATCTGTAATGGGGCTCGGCCTTGGGGACATTACACTCTCCCTAGGGATACGTCCACAAAACTGTGTCTCTTGTTATATTATATGAAAACATACAGTTCTATCTGTGCACTTAGTTTGTAGATCTCTTTCTCTCCTTCTCTCTCTTTCTCTCCCCTCCCTGCACACCCAACTGTAGGGTCGATCTTCACACCCAGCTGAAGATCTTACAATCCAAGAACACGCTCACACCCAAACAATCAACAATACTCACTCTCTCCACCCACAATAACCAACTATTGACCAACCCTCTTGATTCTCCTAGACCTTTATTTATACTTTTCGTGACAACGTCTAGGTGTCAAAACCCTAGATCCAAAACCCTAGGTGTCTAAACCCTAGGTCCACTTGATCCGCATTTTCAGGGCTTCTCCAACCTGTCTTTCCTTCTTTCCTGCAAGGTGCTCCAAAGCATCCGTTGGTGGATTTTTCTTATTGATGAGTTGTCCATGATCCATCTTCCTTGCTGATCTGTCTTCCTTGATCTTCTCAGTCAATGAATCGTTTTCCCGTACTTCGCTCCTTCTTTTCTGCTTCTTTGACTACTACAACCCAATCTCTGAAAATGTGCCTTCCGTGTAGTTCATACTTCTCCTTTATTCCTTAAACTTTGCTTTCTTCCATAACCAAGGGCCAACAGGCCCCCAACACTCACCCGTGACTCATCCCGAGGCACTGCAATACTGAACCTTCTGTTTCACTTTGACTTCAGACTGCGCAGAGCAGCCTGTGCTTTCTTCTTTGGCCCTCCCTTCCTTGTGCAGACTGTCTTTTTTGTGTCTAGTACCCAGTTCCAACTGCACCTGGTACCGAGACCCTTCTTCTTATGCTTTTACTGAGAGCTGCGAGGCAATTGGTTTTCATAGTGCAATTTCAACCTGCTCCCATTTACAAAACCTTCCTTCCATTCTCCATTCATGGTCTTCAACTGCACAACTCCTCCTTCTATAACATAGGAGACCTCAAATGGTCCTAGCCAATGTATCCTGAATTTCTCTGGGTGTTTCATGAACTTATTATCATATACTAATACCAAATCTCCTTGCTTGAATGCTTTTCTCCTGATGTGTCTGTCATGGTAAGACTTTTCTCTTTCTTTCTGTATCTGTTGATGGAATCCTGCAATAAACATGTCTTCCTCCATTTCTACCAACTACACAAGTCTGTCTTGTACAACACCTGTATCGTCCATACCTATAAATGCTACAATTCTCAAAATAGAAACCAAATATTCCATAGGTACTACTGCTTCTATACCGTAAACCAACTTAAAGGGAGTCTACATTGTCAGCTTCTTGCAAGTGGTTTTATAAGCCCATAACATTGTTGGTACTCTCAAATCCCAATCATCCTTGTTTACACTGCAAATCTTCGTCAACGATGTTTCCAAGATCTTATTGAAAGCTTCGATTGTACCATTTGCTTGTGGGTGGTAAGGTGTGCTCTTCTGATGGTGAACCTCAAATTCCTGAGTCAAGGCTTCAATAGTTTTATTAATAAAATGAGTACCTTGATTGCTCATAAGGATATTTGGGCATCCAAATCTTGTTATGATGTCCTCAAATATGAATTGTGCAACTATAGTTTCACTACAGTCCCTAAATGATTTGGCTTCTGCCCATCTGGTCAAATGCTCTGTCGCAGTGATAATGTATCTCACTCTTGTGCGCTTCCCTGGTGGGTTGATAGTTCCCACAAAATCAATGGCCCATTTCTCAAATGTCTGTAAAGTTAGCTGAGGTGCTAAAGGAATCTCATCTCTCCTGGAAGGTTTCCCAACTCTTTGGAATACATCGCAGGCTCTGTAGTATTCTTTAGCATCTCTGTGTAACGTGGGCCACCAGAGGCCAGCTCTGAGAACCTTTTGTGTTGTTGCTTTTCCTGCATAATGTCCTCATGCGATGCCTTCATGTGCGTCTTCCAGAATCAATGGTATTTCTACCTCCATAATGTTAATTTTGGCAGCATCGATATTCATTCTCCAATGAGAGGCCATATGGGCCACCCTTAGGCTAGCCAGGGAGATTTGGAGAATCAACCAGTCTTGTGAGGTATTGACAAAAGCCAGGGGGAACGTACAACCTCTGTGAGTCAAACCAAAAGTCAGGACAAATGAGATGTTATGTGAGTCTAATGAAAAAGTCAGGGGGAACATACAACCTTTGTGAGCATAGACAGTCTAGTGCAAAAGTCAAGAGGAGCGTACAACCTCTGTGAGCATAGACATACTAGTGAAAAAGTCAGGGGGAACATACAACCTCTGTGAGCCTAGTCAAACCTTGTGAGCCATGATAAAAAGTCAAGGCATCTAGCAAAAGTTAGGTTGAATATAAAATTCCCATGAGCTAGAAACAAACAATATTCCTAATATTGCAAATGATGTAATTCTATTGATCTAGTGCGTTGGAGCGTGTAAACATTATCCACCATGAAGATAATTTCGAATTGCCTTGTCAAGAGTTGTAACTAGAGTCTTAAGTCTAGTTCTATGTTAGAACTAAAGTGTAATGTTGAGTTGCAACTAAAGTCTTGAGTCTAGTTCTATTTTAGTAATGTTGAGTTGCAACTAAAGTCTTGAGTCTAGTTATATTTTAGAACTAAAGTGTAATGTTGAGTTGCAACTAAAGTCTCGAGTCTAGTTCTATTTTAGAACTAAAGTGTAATGTTGATTTGCAACTAAAGTATTAAGTCTAGTTCTAAGTTTGAACTAAAGCATGTCAGTCTCAAGTCTAGTTCTAAGTTCGAACTAAAGTGTAATGCTGAGTTGTAACCAATATCAAGTCTAGTTCTAAGTTCAAACTAAAGTATGAAGTTGAGTTATGCTTAATGCATGCAATCAGGTTACTATTTCAAGTTTCTCCTCTTCCCCTCTTCAGCCTATATAAGAAGAGGTCAAACCCTCTCTTCAGCACAGTTCTGCAACACAGTTTTCATATGCAGGTTGAGGGTGAAGTAATAGAGGAGCACATCAATGATAAAGAGGCAACATATCAGAGGTGTATTTCAGAAAGGTCTTTTAATTCTTTGTCAGGTCAGAGTCATCTTGGAAAGCTCTTTGAGGGTAGAACATTCATGGTGGATATTTTTAAGAGATCTTACATTGTTAATGCAATAAAGGAATATTGTTTGCTGGGGTTTTTCTCCTTGTACAGGGTTTCCCCAGGGTATATGTGTTGTTGATGTGCATGTTTACTTATATACATAGTTATTGCTATTCAATTATTATTTGGAATTGTTGAAGTATATTAAACTGGAATCAAAGTATTGAAGAAAATAAAAGAATTAATCCACATAAGAAATCAAGCTAATAATTTAACATGGTATCAGAGCTTAGGGTGTGTTAAATGTGTTGAAGTGCAGCAGTAGGTACACACAGATCCAAGCTAGCTTGATTAAGTTTCCAGTGTGAGGTCCATGACATCCTCTATTTTAGTCAGGGCCAAGGATAGGCTCGAAGGAGGTACCAACTTCAATGTGTGGAAACTCCATATAACAAATATCTTGCAAGAGCATGATCTTGAGTAGTATGTGACCACAGTGGTGGAGGAACCCACAAATAATGGTGGAAGAACCCACAACACTGGTACAATTTCTTCAAATTCCAGTAGGAAAGTTTCTAAATGATTTAAACAATCAAATGTGGGAAGATTACTTACTTTTGTGCCAATCCAGCGAACTTCCTTGGTCAATCTGGAACACCTCCTCACAGAAACTTCATACATTTTGTTCTGCCAGTTCTCCGGTGCTTCTTACGAATCTGATGAGCATGAGTTGTCACTTCACCAACTTAAATTCCCATCTGCTGTAGGATTAATGTAATCTTGTTGTCTTGCTGTCAATTTATATATATTCTCTAACTCGTATGCACGGTCTTCTTCTCTGATGGGTTCTGTGTATCTACGACCTTCATCAGGATCCATAGGTGCAATGACCCTAAGGCCATCACCTTCAAACATCATTCTTCTTTTATTTAGGTCAACCACAGTAGAATTACTGAAAGCCAAATCAATTCCTAACAACGCATAATAAGGACAACTATCATCAACTATCTCAATTACTTTGAAGTCTACAAACGTTCTTACCCCATCGATGTCCACAGGGACATGCTCCAGTCTTCCAAAGGGGCTTACTGCCTGCTAATTAGCCATCCTGAGCCTGATAGGGGAGTAAATCAGCTTAGGTTTTCCCATCAGTGCCCAGGTATGCTTCGTCATAACATTGACTTCTGATCCCAAGTCAAGGACCACATAATATATGTCATAGTCTCTAATCTGAGCATTAAGGTGTAATTCCTTGTTTGTTCTTCTCTTCCTGGATACTTGGTGTATTTCTCTATTCAGCATAGGATCTACCTTCCCTAGATCATATTGTCTGATCAAGTGTTGTAGTTCTTGTATGGCTCTTTCATCCTTAATCAACTCAAAAAATGTATACAAGAAGATGATAAACTTGCTTACCTCTTTTCCCTATCCAGGCACGGATGACTGATCAAATACCAGAGGCATTCCACATTCTCTTACTTCTGGTTGTATCTTTGATGAAGAAGCCCGATCTCTTCCAAATTCTCTTCTTGCATGTTCAAATGTCTGCTTTTATTTCCTTGGATCAAACTATTGTGTCTTCTTTGTAGCTTTCTGAACCCTTGATCCATTTGTAGTCTTTTCTGGGGTCACCATGTCTGCTCCTATAATAGCTCCTCCTCTAGTGATAACAATGACTCTAGGATCCCCTCCATGAGGTTCTGCTGAAATTAGTTGTACTTGTTGGTTTCCTCTTCGTCTCTCATGAAGTTTGGATAACAACACAGGACAATATTCAATAACGTGTTCAACTGAGTTGTAGTAGCTGCAAGTGGTACAAGGGTTATGATAGTCCCTTGCCAAGTGACCTAGCTGTGTGCAGTTATAACAAATGATCTGGCCTCTACCTCGACCCATGCCTCCTCCTCATCCTTTTCCTCTGAAACCATTGTGAGGGTTGAAGTTTCCTCTTCTTGGGGAATTAAACTGCATAGCATTTCCCTCTTTCTGCATCTCTCCTTGAATTATATATGTATCTATTGACCTTTCATGCAAAATATCATAAGCCCCACAATCATTCTCATCATGTCCCATAGATTTATAGAATGTGCAATAAAGATTGGTAGGTGTCTGGACATATTTTTGCATGTAATAACATTCACCAGGGTGATGTCTATTTCTACATACCTCGCACCAGGGTAGATTAACCTGCTTCAAAGGTATCGGAGCTCCAGAGGCCAAGTATTCATTGAATAGGGGACAATGCTGCTTGTAATGGCCCTTTGACTTGCATCTGATACACCAAATGTATTCTCTTTTATCTTTCCCCTTGTCTTTCTTCATATCCTTGACCTGCAGAGATAAGCTAGTTAGTTGACTCAAAATTTGACTCATACCTGAGCTGGATTCTCCCATAGGGGATGATTCTAGTTTCATGGCAATCTCCAATGCCTCAGCCTGCGAAGCAACCTTCTGTTGCATCAGAGGAACTCTGATGTGTGGCAAGAGAGCAACAATGAACCATTCCTTGTTCTGTTCATCTGGAATCTGAAAACTCAAGCGGCCTATCAAGGTCTTAAACCTCTGATCAAACTCCCACACAGGTTCAACTACTCTCTGCTTGATTTCTTTCAGTTCTATAATGCATTGTGACTCTGACTTGGGTTTCTTGAATTCTGCACTCAACGCGGTCTTGATATCGTTTAGTGGTTTAGGTTGTGCAACTCCTTTTACAAACTTCATGTACCAGCTCAGTGTGTGGTCTCTTAAAGTAGTACTAAACTGATCTCTCTTAACTTCTTCGTCATTGACTTGCTTAATACTCCATACAACTTCGCATAGAAACCAATGCTGATCAGGATCTTCAAATCTGTCTCCCCTAAAGATGGGTAGCCTCATTTCATCCGCCATAGATCTTCCTAGGCTTCTTGACTGATTATGTACTGAATAGCTGGTAACATTGCTCTGATAACTCTAGTTGCTTTGGTTACTTAACACTGCTAAAACAACAGGAGGAGTAGTAGTACTTACTTCGATAGTCAACGCAATTCCTAAAGTTTTTGGTTCTTCTCGACGAGGTTCTTCAGTATTCCCTTTCTCTGCCCTAGAGGACTCTGAATGTTCCTCATTCAATAACTCTTCTTCTTTTCCACTATAGAACCCTTCATCCTGTGCTAGTGGTTCACAGCTTTGCTCAAACAGGTTCACCAAAGGAACCTCTCTTAAGGTTCTCCCACTGCACGTATGTCCATTGTCCAACCTTTGTGTTGATGTCACTTTCTGAATTTTTGAACATTATATTTTCGATCTAACCAACTACTGTATTCTCAGGATGTTCTTCTCATGCAATAGCGTCTTTATCTTCAACTTCAAAAAGTGTAAAATTTTTCCTCTAGGCCCCTTAAAGAAATATCTCTTTGCTTGGCTATATGACTCTACCCTGTCAATAGAAAACCTGGTGATGTACCCTCCAATGGTGCTATCAAACCAATGATCTACTGCTCTTGATACGGTGTTATCTCTTGACCTTCTTGATCAACACCGACGTCCAAACCACAAGCGATCTAGATCTGAATTCAAACTGGGTATCTGCTAGTCTGGCTAACCACTCGTATAGCTCCTTATGGATTCCTCCAAAGAAAATTTTATGTATATCAGTAAAGATATACCTTCTCAACCAGTCCTCTATACTAAGGTTAGGGTTCTTGTTCCGGGCTTCAACGAAGTCCTTTTCTTGTTCTTCTATCCACTTCTGAATCTTTGTCTTCGATGGAAACCACATTGACATTCCCTCAAGAAGATTCTGGTCCTAGCAACAGAAACATTTGTTGGGACAAGGGGCAGACCCATGGTTCAATGCTTAAACAACACACCAACAAAACCCTAACTATCAACCCTTTTGGCAACACCTGCGAAGCATATGAAGTCTCACCCAAAGTAGCAATAGGGGGTTGCAGGACACAGGTGTCTACAACCAGAGGAAATGCAAGTGAATCCAAAAGAACAACACACAAAGATCTAGTTATCCTTTACCAAGAGTAAACCTACTTCACACAATTATATCTCATATCTAACACAACAATGCATCAATAGTATAACAGAAAGAAAATAACACAACATCAACCACATTGAACAACAAGATATACGTGGTTCACCCTCTCCCTAGGGCTACGTCCACAGAACTGTGTCTCTTGTTATATTATATGAAAACATATAGTTATATCTGTGCGCTTAGCTTGCAGATATCTTTCTCTCCTTCTCTCTCTTTCTCTCCCCTCCCTGCACACCCAACTGCAGGGTCGATCTTCACACCTAGATGAAGATCTTACAATCCAAGAACACACTCACACCCAAACAATCAACAATACTCACTCTCTTCACCCACAATGACCAACTATTAACCAACCCTCTCGATTCTCCTAGACCTTTATTTATACCCTAGATCCAAAACCCTAGGTCCACTTGATCCGCGTTTTCAGGGCTTTGCCAGCCTGTCTTTCCTTCTTTCCTGCGAGGTTCTCTGAAGCATCCGTTGGTGGCTTTTTTCGCTTGTTGAGTTGTCCATGATCCATATTCCTTGTTGATCTTTCTTCCTCGATATTTTTGTTCAATGACTCTCTTTCCCTTACTTCGCTCCTTCTTTTCCACTTCTTTGACTACTTCGACCCAATCTTAGAAAATGTTCCTTTCGTACAATTTGTACTTCGTCTTTATTCCTTAACCTTCACTTTCTTCCATAACCAAGGGCCAACAAAAGGAATTTTAGTTTCAAGTACCCGAACAACAAAGGTTGTTGGCACTAGATGTTTTCCTAAAAGCAACTCCATCTAGATGGTGGGCTACACATAGAGAGGGGATGAAAGATTGGTCACAGTGTAGAAGACTAATGCAAGTAAGGTTTAGTACTGAGGTAGAAAACATTGCACAACATTATACAGGCGAGAGTGATCCAGCATGTCATGTTGAGCAATGCAGGACCTTATAGAGTTTAGTACCGGAGAAAAAATGGACACACAAATTTATACACACAATGGACACAATTCCGAAGAACTGGTATTTGGAATTGGAAATGTGCAGAGAGACAACAAGATGGGACGAGTTGTTCCGGAGGTTCAAAATCACATTTATATTTGAACATGAATCCCCATCGATAGATGCAGCGCTACAGGCTATTCAAACTAAGATATTCTTAGAAGAAGGGTCGATGGAGGTGGTACCACTGTGCAGTGCACAAAGAGCTAATATGACTGTCTATGAGTTATTGGAGTGCTAAAATGTTGCTAAGGAAGAACATGATGAAGAAGATCCCAGGAATGTACAAGTACCTAAACATGAGGAGAAAGAGCAGTAGAAGGGACAAAGCTTGAGTTCGGCACATAAACACAACCCATAAAGACACAGAAGGTAAACATTGGGACAACAAAGAACCCAAATTTTGCACATATAGGAGATTATTGGAGTGATGAGATAGTAGAGAAGATTGTAGACTTTCTGCGAGAATATTATGACCTATTCCCAACTACATTCTGAGAGATGAAGGGGCTAGTTGGGGACTTAGGAAAGATGCAGATTACATTGAAACTAGGTGCTAATCCATTGTGACAAAGACCTTACATGTTAAATACAAAGTACAAAGAGAAGGTGAAAGCCGAAATAGACATAATGTTGGACAAAGGAATCATTGAACCCGTGGAGGAATTAGAGTGGATCAGTCCAATGGTAGTGCAAGACAAGAAGACATGAGGAATTAGGATTTCATGGATTTGAGGAAGTTGAATGATGCATGTTTACATGACCCATTTCCAACACCATTCGCAGATGAGGTACTACAGAGCGTACGATTCCAACAACTTACTCGTTCACAGATGGATTCTCGAGGTACCATCAGATAAAAATTGCGCAGGAAGACCAGTACAAGACGACATTTGTGACAAAGTGGGGAAGTTATCAGTATACATTAATTCCCTTTGGACTGAAGAATGCCCTTGCAGTGTTTTCTAGAGTTGTGGTTGCAGTGTTCAAGGAAATTACTTATAATTTCTTGGAAGTATACTTAGATGATTGGAATTTTTCTGGGCCATGTAGTATGCAAGCATGGATTACTAGTGGATCTGGCCAAGATTGCAGTAATTTTGGATTTAGAACCACCTATGTCCATTAGACAACTAAGGGAAACTCTAGGTCACACAAGATATTACAGGAAATTTATCAAAGGATATGTGCAGATCACAACACCAATGGAAAAGTTTCTAAAGAAGAAAACAAAGTTCCAATGGAACGAGGATTGTCAGAAGGGCTTGGACACTATAAAGAAAAAACTAGTAACTGCGTTGATTTTGATCTTTCCAGATTGGAAAAAGGAGTTCCATGTTCATGTAGATGCATCGTCCATAGTGTTGAGTGTAGTAATATCTCAACCAGGGGAGGGGGACATAGATCACCCAATTGTGTTTGCAAGTAGGAAGTTGTTCATAGTAAAGAAAAACTACACCACTACAAAACGAGAAGAATTGGCAATGGTATATGCACTACAAAATTTCAGACATTATTTATTGGGGTCTCACTTTAAGATGTACAGAGACCATTCTGCATTAAAACATTTAGTGAACAATCCAATGTTGGGGGGGAGAATATGCATATGGCTACTGTTGTTCCAAGAATACGATTTTGAGGTTGTGGTGAAACCCAAGAAGTTGAATGTAAGACCAAATCATCTATCGCGCATATTATCAGAAGAAGATGCAATTAATTTAGATGAAAACTTACGAGATGCACAACTATTTGCAGTTAAAATGGTGGATGATTACTTCTCAGACATAGTGTTATTTCTAAGTACAAGAATGGCTCCATCAGATATGACAGTGGCACAAAATAAACAACTTGTAGTCAAAGAAACAGATTATTAGTTGATTGCAGGGAACTTATACAAGTTGGGAGTAGACAAAATATTAAGATGATGTGTGTTGGAACATGAAATATCGATTATACTCGCAAAATCACATGACTATATTGCAGGAGGACATTATGAAGGGAAGGCGACTACACAAAAGATTTTGTGCGTAGGGCTCTAGTGCCCTACACTTCATAAAGATGATAAGGAATATTGTCAGTCATGTGATGTATTCCAAAGAGTGGGAAAGCCATCCAGGAGGGATGAAATTCCTCTAAACCCATAGGTGACCTTGCAAGTGTTTGATAAATGGGCCATAGACTTTGTGGGGGAAATCAACCCACAACCAAGAAGAGCGGATGCAAGGTACATAATCATTACGACGAAGTACTTGACATGATGGGTAGAAGCATCACCAGTTCTAGATTGGACCGTGGAGACTAGTGCAAGGGTTTTGTTTGAGAATGTATTCACACGGTTTTGGTGTCCACGCATATTAATCAGTGATCAATGAACACATTTTTTGAATAAAAAAATTGCAACATTGAATGAGGAGTTTCGAATTCATCATCAGAAGAGTACCATGTATCATCCTTGGGCCAATGGGACAGTGGAAGATTTCAATAAAATCTTGGAGAATGCTTTGACAAAGATCTGCAACATAGGGAGAGATGATTGGGGCTTAAGAGTTCTTACAGTTTTATGGGCTTATAGGACTATGAGTAAAAAGTTGACAAGACAGACACCTTTCAGGTTGGTCTATGGGAAAGAAGTGGTGATGCCAATAGATTTTATTCTACCTAGAATGTGCATTGCAGGGATCACTGATCTTTCAGACTTTGATGCAGTAGAGGAGAGACTATTGCAGTTAGTACAACTTGAGTAAGATCGGTTTGTCGCAGGTTTCCATCATCAAGTTCAAAAGGAAAGAGAGAAGGATTGGAATGACATACACACTAAACAAAAAATGTTTCAAGGGGAGACTTAGTATTACTTTATGACAACAAATTTATGCAGCACCCAGGGAAGTTTAGAATACACTGGTTATGACCATATGTGATTCAACATGTAACAGAGACAGGTGTTGCACAGTTGGAAACCTTGAATGGAGAAGTCCTGGGAGGAATGGTGAATGGAATTCAGTTGAAACTTTATATAGAAAACCAACAGTCTACGCAGTAATCTGGGTTGTGCCCAACTTGAGGCATGGACAAGAGAAAAACATTATAATACTTTAGGAAATAAAAATATAAGCACTCTAATCATGAACTACGAAATTACGAAAACCCAATTAATTGCATTATTCTAACTAATACATTCAAAGAATCCTCTTTCATTCTCATATGCACACCTTGGAGACAGAATGGGAGCAGTAACCATCCAACCCGTCTGAAAAACCACTTCGCTTCTCCACCTCTAGAAAGCTCATAACAATTCTAAAAATACTATTCAGATTAGAAATGGCCCCAACGCCATTAATGGAAGATATTGTAAGCAGATCGTCTTATGTTGCTTCAGTGGAGTTGTAACATGTGCCGACATTTTGGATCAAGTAAAACCTACCCTACACTTGTTAAAACAACATCGGGAAACTATTTTTTGTTTTAATTAAAAAATTTCCACAGAACTAGAATCAAGAATGATGACTCTATATTGAAATTTTAATTTTTTCAGTGAATTAATGATTCACTCTTAACTATAAGAGACCGCTAGTTAGCTGAGTGATGAATAAATATTGAAGATTAGATATTGAATCTCATTGGGGTAAGTAAAGCCATCGATCTCGTGTATTTAACTTAAAGAAATTGAATTACACCACAATAAGTAATGCACCTACCTCTCTTAATATACAAAGAATATTTACAATATTATAGATTTAATCTAATTGTTAGTTAATTAGCAATTAGCATGAGGCCGAATAATCATTTATTAACTTAAAAAACTACACCACCACTACTTTTGGGCAAACAACACTGAAGAACCAATTATAATGGGAACGATTCTTTGATTAAAAAAAAAAAAAAACTATATTGATGTTTAAATTTTATATTTTTAATTAAATTTATTCATTTTATTTATTGTTAAAAATTTATAATATATTTATTTTTTATTTTAAATTTTGTTTGTTTTTATTAGATATTTAAATTTATTTTTCATGTTTTTTAAAATAATATATAATATTAATTTAATCTTTTAATTTTTTTTATCTCATTTCAATTTTATAATCTTCCATATCTTCTTGTTATACTTTTCCATTTTACTTCATTTGCTTGATGGTTATTTTCTTTCACCCTCTTCTTAATTGTTGTTGTTTTATACATAATTATATGAATATTGTAAGTATAGTAATAGAAATAAAGCCCAAAGGGGTTGGATTCAATGGTGGAAACAGAGGAGATTTTCACTGTTGGGCAAGGTTCAATTCTCATGAGGGCTTTACCTGGACCCAAGGGAGCACCTTGAGTTAGTGTTTGAATGTGTGGTTGCGTTACGACAGGGAGGTCGTACGGTGCCTGAGTACGAGGCACGTTTTATGGAGCTGCTCCAGTATGCTCCGCACCTTAACACTGAGAAGCTCAAAGTCAACAAGTTAGTGTTTGGCCTTAACGGCAGTCTGTGTGCAAAGGTTAGGATCTTGATGCTTCAAAACTTGCACGACGCTATCCAAAAGACCCTCATAGCAGAGGAGGAGCTTATCAGCGGGGGTCAGACCAAGACTCTAGCGAGACCTGTAGGGCAGAGTTCATCTGGTGCACCGCGACATCAGACACCAGCGAGACATACGCTGGGACATCGTGGCTTCCAGAGGGGATCCACTTTTGCTACACCCCGATGACCGCCGCCTCAATAGTGGACACCTTATCGAGGACCACAGCACCAGCAACAGCGTCGCCTGCAGGAGCAGCAGTTTAGGCCTGTTCAGCAGAACAGACCAGGGTTTCAGGTCGGTGGGCAGTCATCTTCTACTTCAGGTACCAGGACTACTGGGCCGAAGAAGGGGTGTTGGACGTGTGGGGAGCCACACTACCAGTGTGACTGTCCTGTGGAGAGGGCCAGAGTGTCCGGATCAGCTGGACCCGCTACCGTGGGAGATATGGGCAAGGCCCATCGGATACATGCAGCGGTGAATAACCGCCAGGCAGAGCACCAGTCAACTGTGCTCGAGACGACAGGTACTGTCGCTGATCAGATCCTTAGTATTTTGATAAACCCAGGTGCTACTGAGAGTTTCATTTCTGGTGCAGTGCTAAAAAGGATTAAGGTAAAGGTAGTCGAACAGGATGAGTTTAGCTTCATAGAGATGGCTTCGGGAGCTAAATAGAAGGTGGGAGGAAAGGTTACGGGCTGTGCCCTTAACCTGGAAGAGTTTGTCACGAGGGTCAACTTGTACGCCACAATATTAGGATCTTATGGAGTCATGATCGATATGGATTGGTTGGAAACGCATGATGCGATACTCAACTGTAAGACGAAACAGTTGAGCTTGGTTGATGATGAAGGAAAGAGACGTGTGATTGTAGGAAGGAACCAGGGAGTTTCCCTACGATTTGTCTCTTCCTTACAGTTACGGAAGAGTATGCGCAAGGGGTGCAAACTTTATGTGATCCTCGCGCTAAATGAGAAGGGAGTAGCATAAGTTCTAGAACATCTTCCGGTGGTGAAGGAGTTTTCGGACGTATTTGCAGAGGAGTTGCCTGGGATGCCGCCGGAAGGGGAACTGGAGTTTACCATAGACCTGAAACTGGGAACCGAACCGATAGCAAGAACGCCTTATCGGATGTCGACCCTGGAGTTGCAAGAGTTGAAAATGCAACTGAAGGAGTTGTTGGATCTGGGACTAATACGTCCTAGTGTGTCACCGTGGGGAGCACCAGTTATTTTCATACGAAAGAAGGACGGATCATGGAGGCTTTGCATTGACTACCGTCAACTAAACAAGGCAATGATCAAGAATCGGTATCCCTTACCTAGATTTGATGATTTGTTCAATCAAATGAAGGGTGCGACGGTGTTCTCCAAGATCGATTTGCGATCCGGGTATCACCAGTTGGTTGGAATTGCTTAGCGAGTACGACTTCGAGATTTCTTACATAAAGGGAACAGTGAATCGAGTGGCAGATGCTTTGAGTCGGAGGCCACACATCTTTTCGGTGTTGCCTCTTCAAACGAATCTTCGTGAGAAAATTCTCACTTTACAGCGTGATGATGATTGGTACAAGGAAGTCGAGGATTTTATCGGACAAAACACAATGATGGTACCACGATATGAGGGATTTTCTTTTGATAGCGATGGGTTATTGAGGTTTAGAGGTCGGATTTACATACCGCCTAACGACGAGTTGAGGATGTTGATCCTGAGCGAGGCTCATAGAGCAGTTTACATGGCTCACCCAGGAGTTACGAAGATGAGGGAAGACCTTAAACCCTTATTCTTCTGGAAGGGAATGAAGGCCGACATAGTCAACTTTGTGGCTAGATGTCTAGAGTGTCAGCAGGTAAAGGATGAACATAGACACCCGACAGGATTACTTCAACCACATGCCATTCCGGAATCGAAATGGGAAGTTATTTCGATGGATTTTATTGTTGGATTGCCACTGACGGCCAGGAGACACGACTCGATTTTTGTAGTAGTAGACACTCTGACGAAGAGTGCTCACTTTATTCCGGTGCAGACGACGTATCAAGCACCTGACATAGCGAGAGTTTTCATCAGTGAGATTGTGAGGCTGCATGGCGTGCCTAAGAAGATTATATCCGATCGAGGATTAGTGTTTACTGGATGATTTTGGACGAGTTTCCAAGAGGCATTGGGAACTCAACTTAACTTTAGTACTGCGTATCACCCAGAGACTGACGGACAGACCGAAAGAACGAACCAAACATTGGAAGACATGTTGCGCATGTACGTGATGGACCAACAAAAATGTTGGGAGGAATTTTTGCCTCTAGTAGAGTTCGCTTATAACAATAGTTACCATAGCACCATTAAGATGGCGCCTTTTGAGTTTCTTTATGGGCGACCATGTCGGATGCCCTTGAGTTGGGATTGGCTTGAGGATAGGGTCCTGGTGGGACCAGAAGTGATCCAAGAAATGGAAGAGAAAATGCAAACCATAAGACAAAGGATTAAAGAAGCACATGATCGACAGAAGAGTTATGTCGATGCGCACTGAGTCGACCGCAGTTACGAGGTCGGCGATCGAGTCTTCTTGCGGGTTAAACCGCATAAGAGTTCGATCAAGTTTGGAAAAGGAGATAAACTCTCTCGTAGGTTCGTGGGACCTTTCGATATTGTGGAGAGAAAGGGCCCCATGGCCTATCGACTAGCCTTGCCTGATTCTTTGAGGCGGATGCACGATGTTTTTCATGTATCTGTTTTGAGACATTATGTTAGTGATCCTACACACGTGATTGACATGAGTTCCTTGTAGGTATCAGATGAGGGAGCGCTCACGGCTACGCCGGTCCGCATCTTAGATCATCGCGTTTGACAGTTACAACGTCGAACAGTAGATCAGGTCGAGGTCCAGTGGAACAGTCATAGTCTGCACTCAGCGACCTGGGAGGACGCATATGATATGTGTCAACAGTTTCCATTTTTGTTTGATAGATAGACTTATGATACTGTGATAATTTTATTTCTTCATTTATACTGAGAAACTTCAGGACGAAGTTTAGACCAAGAGGGGGTGTATGTAACATCCTGCTGTGGCGCACTGAGAAAACTTATTATTTGAGGACACTTTCTCGCAAGTGATCTGGACTTTTATGATGTTAGACCATTTATACTTGATTATGATGCGAGTGACAGACGACATGATGTGTTACTATTTGATGTAGACAAGTGCTATTGACTCAGTTTTATTGAGTGTGCAGGATTTTGACCTTGAGGATGTAGAGGCATCGGTAGAACCCCCTTGGACTCTAGATTGAGTCAGGGAGTGTGCCTTTGGGTTGATTTATTTACTGTGATATTTCAGTGATTTGATGATTTGATATTGACATTTCTGACATGATTGTTGATGATGCAGGCTGACGATAGCTTGCCGACCAAACTCACATATGGAGTAAAGGGGCCACACATGATTTCCAGAGAGGTTGAGGGAGAGGGGTGGACAACAACCCTGCCACTGCCTACTAGTACTCTCGTTGTGGCTCGAACTGTAGGTTAACGATTACCTAGTACGAGAGGATCCACGATGCCGTGAGGGCAGACTGCAATAGTCACTCACGATGATTCTAAAGGGTGCGCAATAAGGCGGGAGCCTTATTCCTTAGAACCCTTAGTCTCCCACGAGTTCACCTGGTGGAGTGTTGACTCCAGGGGTTATAGATGTCTACCAATCAGTCCATTTGGCGAGTGGCACCCTTGGAGCACGTGCTGCATCCTGAAGGGCACGTCGCACAAAAGAAACACAAGAAGCGAGTGGCACCCTTGGAGCACGTGGTGCATCCTGAAGGGCACGTCGCGTAAAGGAAATGAACGAGGCGAGTGGCACCCTTGGAGCACGTGGTGCGTCATGAAGGGCACGTCGCATTGATGTGGATGAAGGAAACAAACCTAAATATCCCTAAGACAATAACGCCTTAAGAAATTCTTAAACAACTTCCCTAACCCAGTGTCGCCC
>ML813239.1:93166-103599 GCA_009831015.1 Picea engelmannii
CCTAAGAGCAGACCCTGGAATAAAAATAACAAAAGAAACAAAAACCCACCTGAGTAAAAGTTGGGTCTTCATAAAATTCTTGGGGCGATGACGAGGGTAAGTTTTAAAGCAAATCTACTAGTTTTAAAACTTTGCAAGAAGAAATTAATTCCTAACTGGTGGGAGAATGACATCACCTTCGTAGTGTAACATAAAGAAAATTCCAAAAAAAACAAAAAAACTAAGACCATTATCCTCTCATTATCCATGTCTACATTATTAAACTATCCTCCATCACCTTAATCTTCCAGTATCCATTTCCCATTTACATGTCCATTTCACATTACTAAATCACCATCCATCCCCTTAATTTCTCATTATTCCTCTTTTATGTAATACATCTACTTTTCCCATATATA
Organism: Picea engelmannii; assembly: GCA_009831015.1. NCBI lineage: Eukaryota > Viridiplantae > Streptophyta > Pinopsida > Pinales > Pinaceae > Picea > Picea engelmannii. The sequence continues at coordinate 93,565 of ML813239.1, forward strand.
TGTTTGTCATCACTTTAATCTCTTATTAACCTATATATATATATATATATTAAGGATAAACTAAAATGATGGATGATGATAAATTAAAATGATGAATAACATGCTTGTAAATAGGAAAAATAAAGTAATATATATATTATAAACAAATTGACGTGTATTCCATAATCTCTAATTTATAGAAAAAGAAAATAATTTATGGAGAAGGGTAGGGATGAGTGACACTTGTAAAGGAGAGAATTTTTTAGGGTTTCATACAAAAGAAAAGAAAAAAACCTAAAATTTATTATGATTTAGGGTTTGAGGGGCATAAAAAGAAGGGAGGAAGGGAGAAAGGGGGGAGAGATATTAGGTATTGTTATGCTGCCAAAATTGAGAATTGGACTGATTGCTTGTGAGGAGTTGGGGATTTTCTCAGCTGACTTGAGTGGTAGCTCAGCCTTGGAGGCGAGCTGGGAAGCTAGGTACTGTCTGGATTGTGTGTGGTCCCTTTGCGGCTTGGGGGGTGAAGGGGGAAGCAGAGTACCCCTAGCGTTTGGCTGGGAGGTACCGGTGTAGTCTCTACGGTCGGCAAGCAGGAGCAGGAGCAGCACGGAGCACAAGATTCATTTGCTGCAAGCGATAAGGGCACAGGTATGTCATTCGTATTTGGGCGTTATAAATCTCTGGGCGTTTTTACCTTGCTGCGGGTGTTTATAAACTGTAGTTTTAATGGTTATTGTGTAAATTTGTAGTTTCAATGGTTATAGTGTAAATCGTGTTTATAAACTGTAGATCCAATGGGTATTGTGTAAACTTGTAGCTTCAATGGTTATAGTATAAACTTAGTTTATAAACTGTGTAGTTTACTTATTATTGATTGTTCTGGACTGAGGAATTTTTATAAATCATTTCTCTGGACGGAGTAAAATTTTATTTACGGTTCGGGACTGAGTAAAAATTTATTTATTATTGTTCTGGAATCTTTCTTGATTGTGGCGACCCAACCTTAGCATTTGGACTGAGTTTTGGATTCGATCGTGGAGTCCATGTAGGGTACTGTCCTTCCATTAAAATCTTATAGCCGTTTCTTAATATGGGGACCAAAATCTATGCAGTGATAGCGTGAGGGGGTTTCGAAATTCCTGTTGTGCCATTTTGGCGTTGCCAGTCGTTAGCTGCCAAGGTTAAGTTTCTGATGTTAGCTTGGGAGGTCAACCACGAGTTTCCTGGGGGACAGCACGTGGTTGTTGAACTATTCGCTCGCCTTAAGGTTGGCAGCGAGAACGCCTGTTGGAAAACCTGTGGCTCCACGGATCACGCTCTACTTGAAATTTTAAATAATTATAAATTCGTAGACTGCTGATAATTTAAACTAAAACGCCTGCACATATAGATAAGGTTCAAAACAAGTCGTGTTGGCCTATTTTATCTGTCAAATAAAGTCTCAGGACTAAAATCGTACCCTTCAATGAACTTACACTATATTTAAAGTTATCTCTTCCAACCAAGGGATGCCTTTTCACTACAAGGTGTCAGTCTGGCAATAAAAACGACAGTCGTATACCTTCTAGAGCTAAGTACACATCAAACAGAGGTTTTTATTACTACCCTAGTCTTTTAAATGATAAACTTTAGGCAGCATTATGCATACTTTCCCATCATTATGTCTCCTCCAAGTGCTCACGCGTAGCGTGATTTATTTTTAACATTGCAATATCCTGTGCGCTTGCCTGTTGGAAAATGAAAACCCGCACCCAATTTAGGTTAAAGGTGCACTTGGACCCAGACGTCGGGAGATCGTTCTGTGAGATTAACTTAACCCCTCTGCGCATGCTTATTGGGCAAGGTCCAGTAGGAGGCTCGCTTTCAAGACCGGGCTGGTTACCCACGCCTCTCCTTCTGACCGCGCGTATTTCAGGACACGCCTTCGTGGCTGCCTGTAGTATTGAGGTGCCAGCGTGATCTCCTGTAGGGTTTGTTTTCGTGCCACCAGCCTTACTCCCTGACCAATTTCGGGCTGCACGCATCAGTGGCCACCTCGTCCCTGTCAGGTGCTCACAGCGGCTCCTTCCTTTGCCTTTGTCGAATGTCAACGGTGTCATTTAAGGCTTAATGTTGGGGAACAACGTTACTGCTTTTGCCTTTCATAGGGAAGGGTCCTTTTTATTTAGAATTCCAACGCTATCAGTAACAGGTGTCGACATGGTTAGTTGAGCTGGTGGTTTTAGTTTCATTGGTAAGTCATAGTATTAAGCGTAACGTTTCCTGTCATTTAATTTCAACGCTACTTATTTTATACAAGGAAGGAAGTGGTTATTAATTAACAAGTTATTACTTAATATTTACACCTTTTATCCTGGGTTGAGCAATTTATTCATTTCTGTTCATAGCTATTTTCTTTATTAAATAAATCAAATAATGGATACTTTTATAGCCTTCTTAGGAGTACATTGACCTTTCCCAAGGGGTATGATGTTATGTATATTCTGTGTAAACTAAAAATTTATACCTCAATATGATTGAGTATGCACAAGTCTCATGTTTAAATCGTCACCTTAGATGACATATGAATGTGTGATTCTTGTTGTATATTAAACAAAGGATGTTGATTGTATGCGTAGGGTAAGGTAATGCTAACATTATTATTGTTTAATGTTAATGATTATTGTTTCATGTTAATGTTAAGTTTGGATTCTTTATAGGTGCCATTGAATGTAATGCCGGATGTTAACGCTTATGGTCAAGTTAATGTTAATAATATTTGTTTTTTGGTAAATGTTTAAGGTTAATGTTATTATTGGTTAGAGTAATAATCGATGCAAAGGATGTTGATTGTATGCGTAGGCTAAAGTAATGCTAACATTATTATTGTTTAATGTTAATGATTATTGTTTCATGTTTATGATAAGTTTGGATTCTTTATAGGTGCCATTGAATGTAATGCCTAATGTCAACGCTTATGGTCAAGTTAATGTTAATAATATTTGTTTTTCGGTAAATGTTTAAGGTTAATGTTATTATTGGCTAGAGTAATAATCGATGCAAAGGATGTTGATTGTATGCGTAGGGTAAGGTAATGCTAACATTATTATTGTTTAATGTTAATGATTATTGTTTCATGTTAATGTTAAGTTTGGATTCTTTATAGGTGCCATTGAATGTAATGCCTAATGTTAACGCTTATGGTCAAGTTAAGGTTAATGATATTTGTTTTTCGGTAAATGTTTAAGGTTAATGTTATTATTGGTCAGAGTAATGATCGATGCAAAGGATGCCGATTGTATGTGTAGGGTAAGGTAATGCTAACATTATTATTGGTTCATGTTAATGATTAGGAAATGGAATGTTAATGCTAGTGTTCAAGTTATGTCAATTATGGCAAGGATAAGGTAGTTTTAATCCAATGGATTATTGCAAGGTTACTGGGTTAAAAATTTACAATGGTGTCATAAATTGTGATAAAGATAGGGTAGTCTTAAGGTGACTGAGAAGTTGCAGGGTTATTGATTAAGATGTACCATGGTGTTGTCAATTATGAAAGGATAATGTAGTTGTATTTTTATGGATATCACCTATTGATTAAGGTGCCTGTTATTTTGCAAGTTTAAAGTGATCTAAATGTAATGCGTGTATTATTTCATGATAACGAAATGGTAATGTCTATTATTAATGATGAACTTATACGTTGAAATGTGTTGAATTAAGCATAATCAATTTATTCAGAGAAGGGTGTCATTCTTTAAAATTAATGTGGTACTGGGTTGGTAAACCTTTCGTGTGCTTGGTCTGCTTGTGTCGGGCGGGATGTAGACACCTCCACGTAGCCTAGTATGTAAGGGTGGGTGTGTGATTTTTTTTCCTGTGTAAAGAATCCAGTGTTGTATCAAGAGTCTCGGGCCCTTTAAAGGCAGGGTTTCCACTCTTGCGACACCCTGAGTGGATTACTAGTTTCTGCCTGAGCAGTTGACCAGGAGCCTATCTGACCTTCTCGCTCTCCGTAGCAGAGAACTTAGATCAAACGCCCTGCTTTCCTGTGCAGAAATAGTAAGACCTACTACTATGGATTCTTCCCTCTGTGTTCGTACTGTGCATAACCTAGTATGTCGTTGAATGTTTGCGTAGTGCACCTTATGCCCTTGGTCGTTATTGTTGCAGCTACTTGTTGTGCACCTTGTCTTCTTGTGGTAACCTTCGTGGTTGCGTCTTGTTGGTTGTCGGGGGCCGACGTAGAGTCAAGTGTGTCTGTTAATTCTACACGTGCACACAGCTTAACACNAAAAAAAAAAAAAAAAAAAAAAATTGTTTTCACCTGTTAAAGAGTCGTTGTCGTAACAAGGAGGGTGTTACATATGGTATCAGAGCCGGTTCGACCCGCGACTTGGGATTCGCTACGGATTTCATTGACAGGATTAGATTGATTATACTGTTGCTGGTTGAGTTGATTGTGTGCATGCAGGTAATCATGGTTAGAGGACGCCGCAGAGGCAGACGACGGGGTGCTAGGGGAGGAGGCGTGACGCCTCCAACAGCATCCACGCATGAGGGTTCTAACCCCCAGGGAGTCGATCAGGTTCTTGGATAGGAGCAGATAGCCGTTGGTGATGTTATTGGGATGATGAGATCCTTTCAGCGCATGTTCGAGGCTCTGATCAGCTGATTGGACAGAGACAAGGCCAGGGCGCCGGCACCCCCTGAGGTTCCACCGCACGCACCAGCTGTTACAGGTAGCATTCACCGTGAACTCGAGAAGGTAAAATTTCTCGAGTTCTTTGGTGCCCTAGATGGCACAGCCGCTGAGGCATGGTTGGAGAATATGGAGATGTGCTTCGCACTTCGCGATTATACATCCAACATGAAGGTCCACATGGCGGTATTTCAACTGAAGGGGAGCGCTCTTCTATGGTGGAAGACGCTCCTGTCGCAACTGAACATGGCCGTTGAAGACGTGTCATGGGAACTATTTGAGGAACGGTTCCGAGAGAGGTACCTTTCAAAGGAATTCATTGAGCGTCAGCTCAATGAGTTCAATGCGTTGCGACAGGGAGGTCGTACGGTGCCTGAGTACGAGGCACGTTTTATGGAGCTACTCCAGTATGCTCCGCACCTTAACACTGAGAAGCTCAAAGTCAACAGGTTCGTGTTTGGCCTTAACGACAGTCTGCGTGCAAAGGTTAGGATCTTGATGCCTCAAACCTTGCACGACACTGTCCAAAAGGCCCTCATAGCAGAGGAGGAGCTTATCAGCATGGGTCAGACCAGGACTCTAGCGAGACTTGTAGGGTAGAGTACATCTGGTGCGCCGCGGCATCAGACACCAGCGAGACATACGTCGGGACATCGTGGCTTCCAAAGGGGATCCACTTTTGCTACACCCCGACGACCACCACCTCAGCAGCGGACACCTTATCGAGGACCACAACACCAATAGCAGCGTCGCCTGCAGCATCAACATTTTAGGCCTGTTCAGCAGAACAGACCAGGGTTTCAGGCCGGTGGGCAGTCATCTTCTACTTCGGGTACCAGGATTACTGGGCCGAAGAAGGGGTGTTGGACGTGTGGGGAGCCACACTACCAGCGTGACTGTCCTGTGGAGAGGGCTAGAGTGTCCGGATCAGCCAGACCCGCTACCGTGGGAGATATGGGCAAGGCCCATCGGATACATGCAGCGGTGAATAACCGCCAGGCAGAGCACCAGTCGACTGTGCTCAAGACGACAGGTACTGTCGCTGACCAGACCCTTAGTATTTTGATAGACCCAGGTGCTACTGAGAGTTTCATTTTTGGTGCAGCGCTAAAAAGGATTAAGGTAAAGGCAGTCGAACAGGATGAGTTTAGCTTCGTAGAGATGGCTTCAGGAGCTAAATAGAAGGTGGGAGGAAAGGTTACAAGTTGTTTCCTTAACCTGGGAGATTTTTTCACGAGGGTCAACTTGTACGCCACAATATTAGGATCTTATGACGTCGTGATCGATATGGATTGGTTGGAAACGCATGAGGCGATACTCAACTGTAAGACGAAACGGTTGAGCTTGGTTGATGATGAAGGAAAGAGACGTGTGATTGTAGGAAGGAACCATGGAGTTTCCTTGTGGTTCGTCTCTTCCTTACAATTACAGAAGAGTATGCGCAATGGGTGCAAACTTTATGCGATCCTCACGCTAAACGAGAAGGGAGTAGCGGAAGGTCTGGAACATATTCCGGTGGTGAAGGAGTTTTCGGATGTATTTCCAGAGGAGTTGCCTGGGATGCCGCCAGAAGGGGAACTGGAGTTTACCATAGACCTGAAACCGGGAACCGAACCGATAGCAAGAATGCCTTATCGGATGTCGACCCCGGAGTTGCAAGAGTTGAAAATGCAACTGAAGGAGTTGTTGGATCTGGGACTAATACGTCCTAGTGTGTCACCGTGGGGAGCACCAGTTATTTTCATACGAAAGGATGGATCATGGAGGCTTTGCATTGACTACCGTCAACTGAACAAGGCAACGATCAAGAATCAGTATCCCTTACCTAGAATTGATGATTTGGTCGATCAAATGAAGGGTGCGACGGTGTTCTCCAAGATCGATTTGCGATCTGGGTATCACCAGTTACGGATCAAGGAGGATGACATCCCTAAGACCGCCTTTAAGATGAGATTTGGACATTACGAGTTTACTGTTTTTCCTTTTGGACTGACAAACGTCCCAGGGGTATTCATGAGCTTGATGAACGGGGTGTTCCGCGAGTACTTCGACAAGTTCATCCAAGTATTCATTGACGATATCTTGATCTACTCTCGGACGACGGAGGAGCATGATGAGCACTTGCGCTTGGTACTACAATGTTTACGAGAACAAAAATTGTATGGGAAGTTGTCCAAATGCTCTTTTTATCAATCGAGGATTCACTACTTAGGGCATGTCATATCCGGCGAAGGTATCGTCGTGGATCCAGCCAAGGTTGAGGCTATTATGGAATGGCCTGTGCCGACGAATGTTACAGAAGTGCGTAGTTTTATGGGATTAGTAGGATACTATCGACGGTTTGTTGAGGGTTTTTTGAATATAGCAAATCCGATCATAGAATTGCAGAAGAAAAACAAGAAGTTTGTTTGGACAGAGAAATGCGCGGAAGCATTTCGGAGACTTAAAGAGTTGTTGACAACCACGCCGATACTAAAGGTCCCTGACATGGATGCGGACTTCCTGGTATGCACTGACGCATCCAAGCAAGGATTAGGCAGAGTTTTGATGCAAGACGGACGAGTGATTGCTTACATTTTGAGGAAGTTGAGAAGGCATGAGGAGAACTACGCGACGCACGATTTGGAGTTGTTAGCCATCGTTTATGCCTTGAAGGTTTGGAGACACTACCTTGTTGGACGAAAATTTGAATTAAAGACTGATCATTGTGGGCTGTAACACATTTTCACGCAAAGCAACCTCAATGCGTGACAACGGCGTTGGTCGGAATTGCTTAGAGAGTACGACTTCGAGATTTCTTACATAAAGGGAACAATGAATCGAGTGGCGGATGCTTTGAGTCGAAGGCCACGCATCTTTTCGGTGTTGCCTCTTCAAACGAATCTACGTGAGAAGATTCTCACTTTACAGCGTGATGATGATTGGTACAAGGAAGTCAAGGATTTTATCGGACAAAACACAATGATGGTACCACGATATGAGGGATTTTCTTTTGATAGTGATGGGTTATTGAGGTTTAGAGGTCGGATTTACGTACCGCCTAATGACGAGTTGAGGATGTTGATCCTGAGCAAGGCTCATAGAGCAGTTTACATGGCTCACCCAGGAGTTATGAAGATGAGGGAAAACCTTAAACCCTTATTCTTATGGAAGGGAATGAAGGTCGACATAGTCAACTTTGTGGCTAGATGTCTAGAGTGTCAACAGGTAAAGGCTGAACATAGACACCCGACAGGATTACTTCAACCACATGCCATTCCGGAATCGAAATGGGAAGTTATTTCGATGGATTTTATTGTTGGATTGCCACTGACGGCCAGGAGACACGACTCGATTTTTGTAGTAGTAGACACTCTGACGAAGAGTGCTCACTTTATTCCGGTGCGGACGACGTATCAGGCACCTGACATAGCGAGAGTTTTCATCAGTGAGATTGTGAGGCTCCATGGCGTGTCGATGCGCACCGAGTTGACCGCAGTTACGAGGTCGGCGATCGAGTCTTCTTGCGGGTTAAACCGCATAAGAGTTCGATCAAGTTTGGAAAAGGAGCTAAACTCTCTCCTAGGTTCGTGGGACCTTTCGATATTGTGGAGAGAAAGGGGCCCATGGCCTATTGACTAGCCTTGCCTAATTCTTTGAGGAGGATGCACGATGTTTTTCATGTATCTGTTTTGAGACATTATGTTAGTGATCCTACATACGTGATTGACATGAGTTCCTTGTAGGTATCGGATGAGGGAGCGCTCATGGCTGAGACGGTCCGCATCTTAGATCATCGCGTTTGACAGTTACGACGTCGAACGGTAGATCAGGTCAAAGTCCAGTGGGACAGTCATAGTCTACACTCGGCGACCTGGGAGGACACATATGATATGTGTCAACAGTTTCCATTTTTGTTTGGTAGATAGACTTATGATACTGTGATAATTTTATTTCTGCATTTATACTGAGAAACTTCAGGACGAAGTTTAGACCAAGAGGGGGTGTATGTAACATCTCGCTCTGGCGCACTGAAAAAACTTATTATTTGAGGACACTTGCTCGCAAGTGATCTGGACTTTTATGATGTTAGACCATTTATACTTGATTATGATGCGAGTGACAGATGACATGATGTGTTACTATTTGATGTAGACAGGTGCTATTGACTCAGTTTTATTGAGTGTGCAGGATTTTGACCTTGAGGATGCAGAGGCATCGGTAGAACCCCCTTGGACTCCGGACTGAGTCAGGGAGTGTGCCTTTGGGTTGATTTATTTACTGTGATATTTCAGTGATTTGATGATTTGATATTGACATTTCTGACATGATTGTTGATGATGCAGGCTGACGATAGCTTGCTGACCAGACTCACATATGGAGTAAAGGGGCCACACATGATTTCTAGAGAGGTTGAGGGAGAGGGGTGGACAGCAGCCCTGCCACTGCCTACTAGCACTCTCGTTGTGGCTCGAACTGTAGGTTAACAATTACCTAGTACGAGAGGATCCACGATGCCGTCAGGGCAGAGTGCGACAGTCGCTCATGATGATTCTAAGGGGCGCGTAATAAGGCGGGAGCCTTATTCCTTAGAACCCTTAGTCTCCCACGAGTTCACCTGGCGGAGTGTTGACTCCAGGGGTTATAGATGTCTACCAATCAGTCCAGTTGGCGAGTGGCACCCTTGGAGCACGTGGTGCATCCTGAAGGGCACGTCGCACAAAAGAAACACAAGAAGCGAGTGGCACCCTTGGAGCACGTGGTGCATCCTGAAGGGCACGTCGCGTAAAGGAAATGAACGAGGCGAGTGGAACCCTTGGAGCACGTGGTGCATCCTGAAGGGCACGTCACATTGATGTGGATGAAGGAAACAAACCTAAATAGCCCTAAGACAATAACGCCTTAAGAAATTCTTAAACAACTTCCCTAACCCAGTGTCACCCAGTTCAGAATCTAGTACTAAGTCTAAAACTTTTAGGGTAAAATTTTAGTCTAACCCTAAGAGCAGACCCTGGAATAAAAATAACAAAAGAAACAAAAACCCACCTGAGTAAAAGTTGGGTCTTCATAAAATTCTTGGGGCGATGACGAGGGTAAGTTTTAAAGCAAATCTACTAGTTTTAAAACTTTGCAAGAAGAATTTAATTCCTAACTGGTGGGAGAATGACATCACATTCGTAGTGTAACATAAAGAAAATTCCAAAAAAAAACAAAAAACTAAGACCATTATCCTCTCATTATCCATGTCTACATTATTAAACTATCCTCCATCACCTTAATCTTCCAGTATCCATTTCCCATTTACATGTCCATTTCACATTACTAAATCACCATCCATCCCCTTAATTTCTCATTATTCCTCTTTTATGTAATACATCTACTTTTCCCATATA
>ML813239.1:111277-128721 GCA_009831015.1 Picea engelmannii
ATGAGCACTCTTGGTTAACTTATCCACTATCACAAGAATGGCATTGTGTCTATGGGATGTGAGCGGAAACCCCACAACAAAATCCATAGAGATGACTTCCCATTTGGACATAGGAACATCATGTGGTTGTAGGAGGCCTGCCAAGTGATGGTGGTCGGATTTCACTTGTTGACACTCTAGGCATTTGGCGATGAAATGGACTACATCACGCTTCATGCCTACCCATAAGAAGAACTTCCTCATATCTGCGTACATCTTCTTCACAACCAGATGCGCATAATAAAGTGCTCTATGGGCTTCCTTCAGTATGATGCTTCGAATATCCTCATTCTCAGGGATGTACATCCTTCTTCGATATCTTAAAATTTCATCTGTTTCCAGACTATATCCTTCATACTTTGGATCTAACTACCTCCCGCTCTAGAGGTTCGAAGTAACCTTTAAATACCAACTGTCTCCTGGGAGTTGTGTCAACACGTGTTCCCTTAGATTGACCTTTAAGGTTACCAAGGAGAAGATACATGGTCTCCTACTCAAGGAATCTGTGACCACATTTTCCTTTCCCTTTATGTACGAAATACCAAAATCGTACTCACTCATAAACTCACTCCATCGCCTTTTCCTGGAATTTAGATCTCTTTGAGTGAAGAGATGTTTTAAACTTTGATGGTCCGTTTTGAGCTCAAAGTTTCGCCCCACAAGATAGTCCCTCCAAATTTTCAGAGCTAGCATTACAGCGGCGAACTCTAAATCATGAGTCACGTATAACTCTTCGTGCTTCTTCAACTTCCTTGACGCAAAAGCTATCACTCCTCCATCCTGCATTATCACGGCCCCCAACCCTTGCTTCGAGGCATCCATGCAGACCATGAAGTCCTTTTCCATATCCGACACTCGTAGAATTGGCGCATTGGTTAGTAACCTCTTAAGCTCAATGAATGCACTATCACACTCTACTGTCCATTCATACCTGACCCCCTTGTGCTGCAAAGTGGTGATGGGTTTCGCTATTTTTGAGAATCCTCCTACAAATCTCTAGTAATAACCTGCTAGCCCCATGAAGCTTCTCACCTCATGGGCATTTTTCGGCACTGGCCATTCCATAATGGCCTTTACCTTTTCTGGGTCCACAGAGATTCCTTCATCGGAAATGATATGACCTAAATAGTGGATCTCTTCCTGAAAGAAGGAACACTTCGACAGCTTCCCATACAATTTGTTCTCTCTAAGGCAGGACAACACTATTCGCAAGTGTTCCTCATGTTCTCTTTCATTCTTGGAATAGATGAGAATGTCATCTAAAAAGACTTGTACAAAATGGTCTAAGTACTTTCATAATACGTCGTTCATGAGGCTCATGAATACTGTTGGCGCATTGGTCAATCCGAAAGGTACTACAACAAAATTGTAATGTCCAAACCGAGTTCGAAAGACAGTTTTTGGGATATCACCTTCCTTAATCCTTAACTGATGATACCCTGATCGCAAATCAATCTTTGAGAATACCACTGCTCCTTTCATCTGATCGAAGAGGTTATCTATTCGCGACATTGGGTACTTATTTTTCACTGTAGCATGGTTCAAGTCCCTATAGTCTATACACAGTCGTAAGGATCCATCCTTCTTCTTTACAAAAATTACCGGTGCGCCCCAAGGTGAAACACTGGGCCTTATTAGCCCTAAGTCCAGTAACTCTTTCAACTGCATTTGCAATTCACAAAGTTCTGACGCTGTCATCTGATACAGAGTTTTGGAAATTGGTTCTGCACCAGGTTTTAGCTCAATAGTAAAATCAAGCTCCCTCTCAGGAGGTAACCCTGGTAACTCGTTCAGAAAAACATCCTGAAATTCTGGCAATACCGGATACTGATCCAATGAGCGTCCCTTCCTTTCATTACTGCTTCCACTACATAAAGTCGACACCCTTGCCTCAAGCATCTCTTAACCTTCATAGTTGATATAAAGCGTAACGACACTTTTCTCTATACACCCTAGATCTCTACTGGTGTTCCTTCATCATCAACACAAAGCACCCTCTTTGCGAAACAATCTACCAAAGCTCGGTGAGCTGATAACCAATCCATTCCAATGATTAGGTCACACGCCCCAAGAGTAGTGATGTATACCTTCAACCTGGTAGTACACACTCCCAGGTCTACTATACAATTATCAACACTAGGTCCTACCGCTTGTTTTTCCCCCGAAGCCATCTCGACTTGTTTAAAGTCATCGTGCTTGTAGGCTGCCAACCCACTCTTTTCTAATGCAAATGGTGAAATGAAACTATCTGTCGCACCAGAATCAAACAAAATATTGACATTGATATGATTTAGCGTACCTGATGACTCCACCACCGTGGATTGACGTTCGGCCTGGTGATTATTAACCACTGCATAAATCTGGTGGTTGCTACTTTCTCTCCCCATCGGTGACTTTCCTTCTCTATGCACAAACCCTGATTGTAACTACGGGAAGTCACGCTGATAATGGGGTCCTCCACACCCCCAACAGGTAACACGATATTGAACCTGTGCACTGTTATGTGACTGTCTCTTAAATGAGTTCCTTCCCCTAGAACCCCTGCCCCTACTCACTGTTCCCTGAGATGGTTGTGGACCGGTCTGTGTCTTTGGTGATGAACGAGATGCTGCACTCGCTTCCATTGAAATCCCTACAGATATTGTCCTTGGCGCGACTCTGTTACCATATGGTGGTGGCCCCTCCCCCAGGAAATGTCCTCGGGGCTTTTCCTACGAATCCAGGGTGACGTGGAAATGTCGGTCTTGTACCCCCGGTTAAGTTCATGTGTTCTTCCGCATAACACACATTTTCCACCACTTTTGCTACTGAAGACGGTTTCCACATCTGTACCATAGCTCTTATCTTAGGGTTCAATCCATAGACGAAGCGCTCTGCCTGTCGTTGATCATTATCCATATATGAAACATATTTGACCAATTCCATAAATCTAATCTCATATTCTTCTACAGTTCTGTTTCCCTGTACTAAGGCATGAAATGCCCCTACCTGTTGTTCCTCGTAGTATTCTGGTAGATATTTCCTTCGGAACCTCTCCTCGAAAAGTTCCCAAGATACTGTGTCTAGGGTAAGGTGCAGTTGTCTTTCCAGGTTGCCCCACTAGTTCAAGGCGTTGTCTCTTAACTGAAAAATGGCGATCTTTGCCTTTGAGTTGGACGCATAGTCCCTTAAGGCAAAACACCTTTTCATGCCTTCCAACCATGCTTCTACGCGTTCACTGGTGTGACCCCCGAAAAACTCTGGAAGTTTGATCTTCTGCAATTCTCGCGTGATGTCTTCAGGTGGAGGTCCTCCCCCTGAATCCCTTGACGCTTCTGGATTACCCATTCCAGACGGTCGGGTTCCACTTCAGTCCCTGCCGGTTGTCGCCCCTGTAAAGTCTCATTAATGGCTTCCAACGAGCGCAGGATGAAGGCTATTTCGGGCGATGGTGGTGGTGGCGTTGACGGTGTCGGCGGTGCTTGCGATGACGCTCCCCTGCCTCGATTCCCTCGAGTCCTGACCATCCTGTATGCTTTGACCTGCATCAACCAAAGTTGTCAGGGTGAGTTCCAGGATATTTCAAATTGGTGCTACTCAAACTAGAAACAGGGTTAGGCATAAGTTTTCTTTACTTGTCTATAAACAAACATTACTCCTTTAGGGGATTAGCTAGGTTAGGGTTAGGATTAAGCGTCTAAGCTTGATTTCTTTGCCCCTATGAAAAAAAAACTATTAGTTCCCTTGCCCTGTAGCTACGTTGGCCTTGCGCCATACTCGCCACTTCCTATGCTTACTCTCCTAGTGCATATGTCGCCTCCTTCTTGCTTGTCCTAGTCTAAGCCCTTTTAACTTTTCGCTTATAACTAAATATCCTCCGATGCTTGACTCGGAAGCTTTTCCTTGGCGCGTAGTGTTGGCATTGTCGATTGCTTCATTGAGATTTAGCATTGACTTGACTGGTGGAATGGAGTGGAGGGACTTGGTGCTCGGCTCGACGAATTGGGTGTACGGTCTCGTGAACCTGACGCTTGGACAATCGGAGTTTATACTTTAGGCTAGTACCTTGCTATTATTGATAATTAAACTATTTATATGCGAATTTATTTGTAAAAGTGATATGTGTGGCGCGTTGGTGTTATTGCTCTTCTTAAGGCGCATCGCTTGGTGGGTGGTCTTGGGTTCAAAACCCTTGGACCTCTAAATTTTATACTTAACCCTATATTACTCAAACTTAACTAATATTTTAATTAACTTTTAATGTAGTTTAACTTTATTTTATTAAACTAATTAACTTTACTTAAATTTATTAATTAAACTTTATTAACTTCATAATTATACTTTAATTGAATCTTTGATTTGATCTCTTTTTTTTTTAAATTTATCAAATGATATATATATATATATAATATTTCTAAAATGATATTTAATTAGACTTGAGATAAGTTTTCAACAAAAAAAAATTTGTTTACATTATTATATCAAGGTTAAAATATTATATATATTTCAACTTAAAACTATATATATATATATATATATATATATATATATATATATATATATATAAGAAAATTTAATAAATAAATAAAATATAATATTTACAACTAAAATTAAAATTAAAGCAATTTTAAAAAGACTTTGTATTGGCAACGTGGGGATTGCATGCTGCCCACTTGCCCCAAGACTCTCAAGTTGGCAACGTGGGGCTTGCATGCGGCCCACGTGCCCTACGCTCTTCTTCTGCATCGTTGTTCTCATGCAAAAGCAAGAATATTGCAACTTTAATGTTCAATTCTAACTCTGACTCGAGAGGAATAAGGCACTTGTGCGGGGTTTCAAACTCATGGCGGTCAAGGATGGGCGTCGCTCCTCTGCTCTTGGCGCTGGTGTTGGTAATGCCCACCATCAACATAGGATGCTCTTCCAGAATTCTTAGATACACACACTCCTGAGCTCGGTCTCGGTCATGGTCATGGGTGAAGTTTCCACATGCTATTCAAATCCTCGTCTTTCCCCTAATTTATCATTTTCGGGGCTCCCCACCTGCAAAATCTTCTCCACTTTGCGTTCTGGTGCGTAGATTGTTTTTTTTTCAGTCTAATTTTCTCTGGGAATCAATGCATTTAGATTTTATTTTGGTTGGATGTTGATCTAATTTATCTGCATGTTCTTATCTCATGGATGGTCACTCCGATTTAACCCGATGCAAAACATATTTGTCGCAGTTGTTTCGTTTATGGGTATTTCATGCTTAAATAGTTTGAATTTCCATAGTGGTTGGATGTTCAGGTCTTACTTTAGGTTTATTTTTTTTATGCAGAGGATATGCATTAGCAAATGCTGCCACTGCAATGCTTACAGTTTAAAAGATGGAATTTATAAGGTTGTCATGTGTTGTAAACCCTCACGAGCTGTTGAGAGTTTGAGAGAAGATTGCTTGTCCTGAGTCTTTAGTAATTCAACCAGAAATAAACCCTAGAGTCTTTGTTTTCTTAAATTGTTAGTGCATAGCATGACAGTCTGTTTCTACACAAATTTTATTGTATGTTATTTTCTATTGTTTTGACAATCGCCACCATGGTTGTGTCTTGGTGTTGAAAATTGTTTGGTGGTAAAGATGTTGGCATCTCACGCCATAAACGACGCTTCAGTGGTCCCCATAAGCCTAAGTAATTTGTTAGGGTCAGATGCAAGTACCAGGTATTTTGACATCAAAGTACCCTCTTTCTGCAATAGTTTAGCTAGAGGAAAGTGCTTATTATCAACAGTTTGCTCTAAAAATGAGCCACAAATGTGTTGCTTGTGATATGCTTGACATATTTCATGCAATGTAATCTCTCTCGAGTTCATATATGAAGCAACTATAATTTTTATGTTTAAAATCCTTTTTGGATCTGGAAGTAGGAGTACTGTTGTGGAAAAGCTAGCTAACAGTAAGTTAGATAGGCTCGATTTTCTTTGTAGTCTAAACTAGACCTTTGTTTTTACCTTGCAAACCTCTTTAGTTTAATTGCAGAGAATCTAACCCTCGACGGTTACGTTATGCCCCCAGAGTTTACGCTTTATCCAATAAAATTCCTGCCTTTGATGAGCAAAGAAGAAAACTCGTATTTGTATAGGGATGCTTTAGCCCTCTTGAATTTCTCGGAGTCTCACTGGCTGCTCACTCAGTAGTGGACTCGCCATAGCGCGCTAAAGAAGAATGAACAAGACATGTAACCAATCCCCATCCAACAAAGGCAAGGCAAAGAGCTCAGTGAACAGAGTCAAGAAAAACCTGAAACGAGAGACTAAGAATCTCCTTCTTTTTCTTTCTGATTGACTGGAGCAGGAAGGGAGACCGTAGGCTCACATCTCGGTACTCTTTAATCAACACCTTCGAAAAGTTGCAGATTAAGTTTTGCTTTTCCAATCATTGCAATTTACCATTGTTTGCTCATGTTGACATTGAATTTTCAGTGACACGGTATTATACATTCGTAATACTTTTTTTTTTATTCCTAGTTTAAGGCTATCATTTTGAGATTATTATGGCAAATTCGTGTGGAAATTTGGTTTGGAATTCAGCTTCCTGTTTTTTTTTTGGGGATAATGCTGTATTTTTAAGATTATTACTGTAAATTCCCGCCTAGATATAGCTTGGAATTCCTTATCCCATATTTTTTTGGTTTATTGCTAAAACTATTGGGGAAAACTCGCTTGGAATTTCTTCTCCTGTATTTTCTTGTTTAAGATTATAATATTGAAATCATTATGGAAATTTGGTGTGGATATTTATCTTGGAATTCGTTTCGTTTTCTTCTTGGTTCAAGGTTAAACTTTAGAAATCATTGCCACAAATTTACCCTTAGATCAAGCTTGATTTCTTCATATTAATGGGTTGGAAGTTAAATCTAAACAAGTTCAAGCGAATTGCTCTTAATGTGCTTTTGCGAGTTTCAAAGAAAGAGTAGAAAACCATAGAATCTACTTCCTATTTTTTAATTTAGTCTTCTAGGAGGGTTTTGTCAGAAGTTGCAAAGAGATCAGATGCAAAAATAATTGTAACAGCCCTAGTTGCTTGTTTTACTTTGGTAAATTTGTTTTTTACATTTTCAATTCGTATTGCATTTATTTTTATATTTGTTTTAAAATTTCTATGTTTGGTTTGCAGGTTAGGCGTAGCTGGAGTTAGAGCTTGGAGTTTTTTGGCCCTCAGGCCCATATTTCAAACAAAGGCTCTGATACCATGTGTAGTGTCCATTTTAATTTAAACAACAAATAATTAATCAAACATAAACTATAACAATAATATCTACTTGATTTCAGTAACTCAGTAATTTCTTATATTCCTTAAATTCCATAAAAAAGATACATAAATTAACATACCTGGGTCTGATGCTAACCCTCCTCTTTCCACTTGCCTTGTTGATCGTTGTTGAACTGTGTAAACACTGCCCAAACCTTGTTCCACCCTGCCAACTAGGACAACTTCCTAGCTCCAGGATATCATATGGATATCCTGGCCCCCGTGCCCAAAATCCCCAGCAAACCGGTGCCCCTGAACTAATCCTCCTGACTCCAGAACTCAACTCTCCTCTCTGCAAATCCAAGAGAGCCCCCAAAGAAAAATAATCTCGTCGAATGATCCCCCTTCTTCCTTCGTAAACCTCCCCTCATATTGCCCCTTCACCGACTTTCCCCTCCTTCATTACTTTCCTTATCCATTTATTAATTATCTTATCCTTTCGTAGTTAATGCCCCTTATCCCATTATTCATGTTCCTTATCCCCTTTATTTATTATCTTATCTTATATTTAATGTCATATCCCTTCCCGAATACGTAAGCTTTAATTTAACAATATAATTTATTAACCCCCTTTAATTCTTTACTTAATTAGTTAACGAGTTAATTAATAATTAATTAATCCTTGACAATCATGAACAAGTAATTAATAATAATTAATTAGTTAAATTTTTTTAAGAAATAATTATTGTTTAGCTAACTTTTAGGACAGTTAGATTATTAAATTAATTATAATTAATAATCCTATACATCTATTTAAGCAGGGTCGTTACACTTGCTCAATAGTATATGTTTAGAGACACAATAACTTTGATATAAGCCATCCAAAGCCTCAAACACTTTATTACTATTCATCTTCATTACAATGTCAGGGATGAAGTGATCCTTCACCAAACCAAGGATGGTTCTATTTGACTTGGACTCCTTCTTAACATGAATGGCCAATAGTTTCATATTTATAGTTGCGGTTATATCTTTATCAACATGATCCCAAATCTAATCTTTCTCCAAAAGAATCTATAGCATGAAATTCCAAGATATAAATTTGGAAGCACCATCCAACCTATCACACCCTCTAATATCGAGAGTAGTCATTCTACAAATTTTAAATGCACCTCAAAGAAAAATTAGTAATGAACAAAGTAGAAAAACCATTAAAGGATTCAAGTGATCCTCCCAAGAACCATAGTATTTCACAATCAATCAACCTATACCAGGTCAAGAATCACTCCCAAGTATAATACAATTGAAATATCCAACTTTCTCTTCACCAAGAGAGCAATCTTAGTCAAATCAGATCAAATACGATGTAGAAATTTTAAGAAATTCCACTTTAAAAACTTTCACATCAATATTGAGGTTTCCAAAATCTATTGTGTATGAACCTTTGACCTTAGGGATGATCTAAAATATTAAATTATAGAAAAAATATTTAACTTATGTTCAACCCAATTTCACATGACAACCCAAGAGAATAAATACCATACAAGTGTACTTCAATACCCACAATGCTACAACCATTAGGGTGCACTTTTGGGTGAGTGTAAGATAATTATAGTCTCTCGTGGTGCATTAGTGCCAATGCAAAAATGCAAAAATGAAAATATGTTGACTTGGAGGGATGATTCAAGGTGCTTTCACAACAAATTTGAATATGGTGTAAGAATATGAAATGTATGAAATTGAATTAGCTTCTAAAATATATCATTTTTATTTATGGAATTTTTGTATGAATATGTGAAATTCAATTTTTTATAATAGTTGTTTGTTACTTTTCCTACAAAATATAATGCATATGCTCATGTTAGTGCACTTGTTGAGTATCTAATGATGGAATTTCCTTAAAATAATTTGTACAATTGTAGAGAATGTGTCGTTTTGTGCACAACTATTGTTTTTTTTTTTAAATTGATGTTAATTTGTTTTTTTTAGATTATGAAAGTCATTATAGCCCTAAGATTACGAGGTAGAGCATTAGTGCAAGGTTTGAGGATCTTAACATAATCAAACAATTTTTTGTATATTGTAGATCCTTATTTGTAACATTGTAGCATATAATTTTTCATTTAAACAGGTAAGGCGATAAAAAATTATAATAGGAATGAAAGATGTCTATATGGTAATATTTTGATATATGTCAATACAAAACAAATTTTATAGTCAGATCTATAAGTGTGTATAGTTTCATCGAAAATGGATTTGAGTAGCCTATTTTAAAATAACATTGAATAATGGAGATAATTAGAGGCATTCAAAAAATGGGAGGTTTTGTTGTTTTTGTAGCCCAAACGACTAGGTTTGTCATACCAAACCTAAATCCAAAGAAACCAAGTTAGAAAAAACATAATTTGGAATTCTCAATCCCACCAAGGAAATTTTGAATTTGAGGAACACACATGCATTATAAAATTGTGTGAGCATTATAAAGCATGTGCATGTTATAAAGCATGCACACATTCTTAGAATTCACATGCATTATTGTGGGTAAAAATTCACAAAAGGACTACAAATATTGTTGGGTTAATCATTAGTGGTTTATGGGTCCATGATATTGGGTAACCCGTGGTATTTTATGTGAGTCTTTGCATTCTATCTCCATTATGTTAGCACATAGAATTTTAGGGATAAAAAAGAATCCCTTTAGTTTTATTTTTTTTGAGTCACACCTTTGATCCTTACATCATTACCTTGACATGTCATCTCTTAGTTGTACAAAATGTTCTCTTTGTCATCATCCATCTGTTTAAATGTCAAGTTAAAGACAGTTGTGGGTGCTGCCAACTCACTGGGATAGTTCGCAACATACTCATAAGTACCTCACATGTTCAATTGTTATCATTGCAGTTAAAGAATCATGACACAGGAGATTTCATTTTTCAACACCATATTTAACCAACTCTTCAAGGATTATGTCATAGATCTCATAGCAGTTTCCTCAAAGTGTGCAATTCATGTTTGAATCTAGCGTTGTGAACTGGTAAACATGCGCTACGAACTAGATGAAGGAGGGTGTTGGAGGTTGGACTACTTGCAGACACCCTTGTGCAATTTCAAAGACACTCGGATAAAACTTAGGACCACCAGGTACTCCATGAGAGTTTTCATCATGTTTGAAGGTCGAGAAAGGGAGTTTGGTTATTTTTCCTTTGGGCGCTACGAATTGTCACTGCCTTGCTATCAATTTGCAAAATTCACTTAAACAATGATTTGAACTGTGCCTTTTAAAACTGACCACCTTCTAACCTCATTCAGTTTTTCCTCCTACTCAAAATTTACTTTCTCCTATCATTTGCACTTGGTGCTGCGAACTGGCTCAGAGGGCGTTGTGAACTGTATTGTGAACCCTATGTTCCAACATTGTTAAAACCACGTCCTCTACATCTTTCTAAAACTACAAAATTAACATATTTATTATACCCTTATCCATTCTATAGTGTGCACTTGATCATCTATGGGAGAAGACTTAAAATTGCAGGTGTGGTGATGTTGTTAACAAATTTTTAATGCTGATAAAACACCTATTTTGCAAAGACTTACCTTTGTCTCCCTTCATTATAATTTTCAATGGTTTTTCCTTAGTCGTTCTATTTGAAGAATGCCTTCTCTCATTCCTAGATGTTTATAAACTGAGGAGTATAGAAGATCTATACAAGATTAGCCTATTGGAAAAATCTTATCATCAAAACCCAAATCTTCTATATTCCATGTTTCACATCTAGCAGTCACTAAGTATTATAGTAAGGTTTTCTTCAAGCAACAGTCATGGAAAAAAAACAACACAGGAAGACTCATAAGGGAGGTGAAATTGTAAGGACAGAGCCCTATGACATGCAACTACTTGATTCTAACCCTTTGATCAGAGAAGCCTTTCAGAGAGTAGGTTGCATCATTTCTGTCAAAAGATGTAGAGGGGGCATCCATAGTTTTCCAAAAGAAGCCCAGGTGAGATTAACCTAGACATGTTGGCCAAGGTTGCCACCAGGAGAAGCTCTAGGATTAAAAAATGAATATTTTGAACCTCCATAATCAACATCAATTTTGGTCAAGTTCGTGTTTCATACATTTTACACATTTTTGGTGATTGTTATGTTTTGCAAACCATGATTATCTGATTGGGTGCTTTCTTTTAATCAAGATTGTTAAGATTATAGTTTTTTCAACATTTTGGGACACTTGAGACAATTTTGGGAGGTTTCAAAACATTGGAAAAGTGAAAAATGCTTCTATAGGAAAGTTCGCAGCGTTGGCGTTGCGAATTGGTAATTTATGACAGTTTGTAAGAAATTAGCACATAATAGAGGATTGTTTTGCTTGTAAATTTTGAATTCCCATCTAGGTTCCTCTGAAATTTGGTGTGGAGGACAAACATGGTGTTTTTTAGTTGTTGAAAAAAAATCAACCTGACCCAGTTTGTATTTTGAGAGAAAAGAAAAAATCATCACCTACAGGAAAGTTCACAGCACATGTTGTCACAAGTGTTGCGAACTCTAACAGTATGACAAATTTGATCCATGGGAGGGATTCCAATTGTCAAGGAATGTTCGAATGGTATCATGGGAGTTAGTTGGACATGAGGGACATGTGTTCCATCTCCAGATCAAGCATAATGACCTGTTTCAAAAGGCATTTATCACAATAGGAAAGATCCCAAAAAATAGGAATTTATTAGGTTTTGTTGCAATCTTTTGTAACAAGACTCCTAAATGGAGGAGGATCCTATGTATCTCCTTGGTTTCGACCTCCTTAGATAGAGATCATTCACTATATATGAAGGGGATTTTTAGAAGGAAAGGGTTGGATTCATGATCCAAGAGAGGAGACAACTAGAGGAGCAGTTGAGTTGCTCATTTGTAAGCCTGAGGGCATGTGTTGTAGGCATTGTTGCCATTAGAGATTCATGAAAGTTGTGATACCAGATTGTTTTTCTCTTGTTTCCATTCTTTCTTATCATCTTTCTTGATTAATATTTACAAATTTTGAAGATCAAAAGATTCCTTTGGTTAACGGATTCATGAGCTGTAAAGGATTTGTGGTAATTGCATGTTAATCATTGATTATTGTTCAAGCACTCTTTAATTTATCTTACAGAAAGGATCTATGTTATGTGGATTGTATTCTTCTTTTTTACCTTCTATTCTTCTACCCATATTTGCATAAGCATTTTGTCTGTAGGCATCATGATTTCCTATGATCTGTAGAATGTTATGACTCCATGCCCAATAGAATGTATTTGCAAGCAGTTTGATGCCCTCGCTTTTACTCTTCTCTTGTTGATCCACCAACTATAACATGTTTTAATCATTTAAATCAAATGGGCACTGGGATTATCCTCTAACAGTCTGAGGGTGATTCTCAGTGCTAACACATTCCATGCATGTCTTTACATATCTATCTCCACACCATGCATGTCCATGCATGTCTTGGATTTGCATGGTTATCTCCATTCCATGCATGGATATCTCGAAGCCATGCATGTCTTTGCATTGTAATATAATTATGGTAAAGGAATTAGAGTTGTAATTAATTAAGCCTATTTAATGACTTGAGATAATCCATTGTAAAATGCCTCAAGTGGTCGGTGTTGTTCTTGCTTGGCCACTTTGGCCAAGGTTAATAGATATCTACTAGGTGTCAGTTTTCCTAGTTAAGGGTTTCCAAGGTAAATTAATAGATATCTACTAGGTGTTGGTTTTCCTGGTTAAGGGTTTCCAAGGTAAATCTCCAATGTCCATTTATGTGCATGTTTTCTTGTTGTTTTATTTCTGTCTTAGTTTTTAACATGGTATCAGAGCAAGAAAAACTTGGACTCTCCAATGAGAGTGGTCTGATGTTGAAATCCATGCTTATGAAATGGTTGGTAAAGTGAGTGACATGTGGAAGAGAGATATGCACACAAATTGAAGTGACGGTTCATCAGTTTATGAACCATGGTGAATGACACATGGAAATGGAGCATAGGAAAAAGTGCATTGAGGATGAAATACTCGGTGAATGAGTGCTTTGGCTCACTATCTTTGGAGCAGGGAGGGATATTCATAAAGAATTTGGTAAATTATTCTTGCATCATTTGCTCGAGAATACAGTGGATCGATGTGGAGCATAGGCATACGTGCATTAAGGAAGAAGTACTCAGTGAATGAGTTCTTTGGCTCATTGTATTTGGAGAAAGGAGGAATGTTGGTAAAGAAGTTGGTATATGCTTCTTGCATATGTGCTAGTACATACAATGGTAAGATAAGTACTTGGTATATGTAATTGTATTTAGAGCAGGAGGTATGCTTACAATGAAATAGGTTGATGTTTCATAGCATCACGTGCTAGGGAATACAATTGTAAATGTTTTTATGGAGTTGGATTTTATCACATGTAAGTGGGAATATCGTTGTAAGACCTATTTAAGCATGTATATCCTAGTTTGATGGCTCACCGGTATAAACTCTAGACCTAGACCTAGGTGATACGGGGGCATGTTGTATTCTTGATACCTAGTTTATAAACTTTGAGGGGGGTAGGTGTTTATCCCAAATCAAGTTTAAAAGGGGGAATGTTGGGCTAATATTGACTTGGTCATAAATTCATTGATTTGATCATTGTTGGGTTTACCATTAGTGGTTTATGGGCCCATGGTAACCCATGGTATGTTCCCATCATATTTGATGTGAGTCTTCTCATGCTATCTCCATGCCATGCATGTATTTGCATGGCTATCTCCATACCATGCATGTTTATGCTTGTCCTTACATGAATATCTCAAGGCCATGCATGTCTTTGCATTGTAATCTAATTTTGGTAAAGGAATTAGAGTTGTAATTAATGAAGCCTATGTAATGGCTTGAGATGATCCATTGCTATAAGCCTCAAGTGGCTGGTGTTGGTCTCGCTTGGCTAGTTTGGCCAAGGTTAATATATATCTACTAGGTGTTGGTTTTCCTAGTTAAGGGTTTTCAAGGTAAATCTCTAGTGTCCATTTATGTGTATGCTTTCTTGTTGCGCTATTTCTCTCTTAGTTTTTAACAAATATGTCCTTTTACTCACAACACTAACACCTTGGTTAAACAATATCAACTCCCAAATTTGAGTGCTCTTGTGTTATATTACATAACGCCTCTCTCTCTGATATCTAGCTTTCCTTAAATCTTAGAATAATTATCATGAAATCAATAGTATTCGTGTTGTTTTAAAGATAATGTAATTGAACAAACAAATTGAATCATCAAACAAGAGTAGTGAGAAGTATACTACAAGAGGTTTTATTTCAATTCATTAAGTCTTCTCTAATATTTTTGTGATCATCTCGTTTCTCCTATCAGATGATCCATCAATGCTCAATCAAGTCAATGAGTAAGTGCAATACTCTTGTCCAATAGAAGTCAACCAAACATATCCTTGAGGAGAGGGGTAACTTATCATTCCACGTAGCATCACTAATAAGATATTTGAATTCCATTCCCAAGGACATTGATATAATTATAGATTTATAACACTAAGAACCCTTTTCCTTCTTGAATAATATACCATCATCTAAGCTTAAAAATCCCTTAAAAGTCTCTCAATTGGGCTAGCCTTTGTGGAGCTTAGCATATGTTGAAATGTGGATTCATATTATTCTTTCCCCTTTTTCCAATGCCCATGGTATCATAGAAGATACCCCTTATGCTCAATGCCTATGATATATTTATTCATGGTCATTAAGCTCGACAATATTTGTTTAGGGCCTAATATTTGTTTAGGGCCTAATGCCCTTGTTTTCCTCCCCTAGCCATGGTAGGGGTATTGAGACCCATTTTTATTATTCAAATCATACTGATGATGTCAAATATCCTCTAGAGAGGCCAAATATCCCCTACAAATTTCTTGTGTGGTTGATAGATGACCACTACATGAAGTTTGATCCCAAGAGGATTCAAATAGGGCCTTAGCACCTTATTTTCCTTCCATGACCATGTTCAAGTCCCCAAGTGCATTATGTGGTGCGAAAAACCTCCTAATGTCACTAATGGCTAACTTGAAGGCCTAAGACCCACATGTAGTTATCAAAACCTATGAATGGCACCCATGTTCCACCCAAAGGCCATAGATCCCTTAGAGAGGATATGTGGGGTGGTTTGAGACATTTTTCATGGAAATGAAGATTGATAATATTTGTTTATATTATAATGCCTTTATTTTCCTCCCCCCATCCATGGTAGGGGTCCTAAGACCCATTATTATTGTGCAAAACATCCTAATGGTGCCCATATTCCCAATAAGAGGCCTTATTTATGGCCATTGAGCATGATAAATATTCATTTAGAGCCTACAGCCCTTGTTTTACTCCTCAAACCATGGTACATGATCTGACTTCCATACGTGTTGTGAAAAACCTCCTAATTGTGTCATACCCCACATGGAGCCCATAGATCCCTTAGAGATGTTCTATATTGTGATTTTATGGTCATTAAGCTCCAAAATATTCATTTTGGGCCTAAGGCTCTTGTTTTCCTCCCTTAGCCATGGTATAGGGAATGAGACCCATTATTATTGTGAAAAATGTACTAATGGTGTCAAAGATCTTCCACGTAGGCCCAAAACATACTAATGGTGTCAAGGATCCCCGAGCCAAATATCCCTTAGAGAGAATATCTATGCACTACAAGGAGAACACCTTATAGCAGAGGTTTTTATTGTTACAAAATTTGGCGAAATTTTCAAAACAACCTCCGCTGCAGCCTCCTCTATTGGTTACATAGGTTTTAGCGGAGGATTTAACGAATGTTACATATAACTAAAAACATTAAGTGGACAGAGGTTATTTTTTCGGTGTTGTTGTTTTCAAAGCGCACTGGTGTTCTCTTGACAGACCCACCCCAGTGCGTTAATATAATACAAATGCCTCGGTGTGTTTATAATTATTGTGCATTGGTTTCTCTTTTTTCGTTGTATGCAGAGCACCAATGCTCTTATAATTTATATGCACTAGTTTCGATTTGTTTGAGTATGAAGCGCTAATGCTTTTTAGTTTTTATACGGCTAGGTTCATTTACATTATAGTGCACATGAGTGTGTTTAAGTTATCATGATCCCTAGTGCATTTAATATAACGTGTGCCCTGGTGCTTGTATAATTAGTACATATCAGTTTCTATTTTACCATGTGCACAGAAGGGTAGTGGAATTTTGAATATTCGAGGTGAGTTGTCGGTGCCATTATTTTTACTTAATACCGGTGCCTATATTATACCAAAAAAATCAGTTCGTACACTATATTTAGATCCCGGGTGTGTA
This sequence comes from Picea engelmannii, assembly GCA_009831015.1. Lineage (NCBI taxonomy): Eukaryota > Viridiplantae > Streptophyta > Pinopsida > Pinales > Pinaceae > Picea > Picea engelmannii. The sequence continues at coordinate 127,844 of ML813239.1, forward strand.
TGATAAAAGTAATGCACCAATGCATACATTATATTTAGTGCCCCGATTTATATTTTAAACATGAGCACCATACAATTTTGAAACGATAAATATTATTGTACGTTATGTCGTTTATGGAATGGTGTTTTTTCTCAATAGTTCATACTAGTGTGTTATTATAATTAATTTCCATCGGTTTGTATGACTCCTCAAAATGCACCTCTTTCTATATTATGGCATGCATCGTCTAGTGAGTTCATAAGAATACAATGCACTGATATGTATATATTTTAATTAATTCTTTTCTTTACAAATTTTCAATTAATCATTTCAAATCATATATTTTTTATAATAATATTGTTTTATATTTTTTTATTGCATTTTGATATAATGATTGGATTAATGTGTTATTCAACGAATTACACCTCTGTTATTTGTAATAATGTAAATCATCCACATTAATTATTCAACAACACAACATTTTACAACATTCAACAATGCAATAAAATAAGAAACCCATTTTATTATATATGAATAAGAGACCCATTGTCATACAAAAATGGACAACATAAATGTACACTATAATCAAAATGCAACCAATATGTAATTGTTACACTTATTCGTAACATGTCCTCATGCAATTGGGACAATATGTTGAGTACATTAAACAAAATCCCTAATTTTCATAAACAAATATTCCAAAACATACAGCTTGCAGTAACATTCAATTATATTGATTGTCATTCATCAGTTGAATTGTTGTCATCGTTCAAGCTATGTGCATACCTCATTTCTTTATCATTCGTAGGAGATATTGTACTTTGGTTATTTAACCTATTTTTTTTATTGATCGACTTGTTTTTTATGTTCTGCCCCTTCACCTTCCATCTACGAACATA
>ML813239.1:128781-158343 GCA_009831015.1 Picea engelmannii
ATATATATATATATATATATATATATATATATATATAGTAGGATATACATGATTGCATAAATAAAAAAACATGCATTAGCACCAAGTCTCTCATAAACAATACACATTCTTTTGAAGCCATGCTTCATGCATTCTCTCAAAATATCCTCTATTGGTTGCATTCCATACTTTGTTTCCTGCATGTTTAATATGCCATGACAAATCACAGTCAATATAATTAATATAAAGTTTTATTGTTGTTTCATTAATTATAAAAAAGGGAAGTTAAACAACATAGCTACTTACAAATTGTTCAATCAAAATTTCATATTTCAACATATACTCACAACTCATATTGAACCCAATGTTTATCAATTCATGGGTTGACTCCTCTTTGTATGTTAGCACCTATTAGAAGACATACATGGACACATGTAAATCAATTATTTAAATATAAATATCACAACAAACATGAAATCTTAAGAAAGGATGAAAATGTAAATACTCACAAAGTTTGTGATCAACCCTTTTATTCATCGTCGTCATGTCTTATGTGTTGAATGGATTCTATTTTTTTTTCTTTTCTGCAACAAAACAAATGAAAAATAGTATTTCACGTGATAATTAAATTTGATGTACATAAAATAATAAATAAATGATTACATACCTCTTATGCACATTTTAGATGGGATGGTTCCTCTTGCGATGCAATTATCATTTATTTACCATCTTCTTCTACACTTTTTTGGACATCCCTACCGACATGTCTTGGTTTTCCCCTTATTTGTCCCTTGGAATTTTCAAAATCTCCCTTAAAAAAAACTAGGAATCATCAAATATAAAAGTTAAGCTATTTTTTACAAAATAAGATACTAGTGTGTATACTAACTTAATACACAGTAGGGCATGAACCATATTTATACACATTGGTGTTTCAACTATATTTATATGCATCAATATATTATAACACTTCCATTGCGAAATTGAAATTTTTTTACAAATTTGTGTATTCAATCGGTGCTTTATGAATTAAGAAAAGCACGACCTCCTAAGTATTGTTTATTACACACCATCGACCTATCAACAAATTTAATACATGGTGATTTCCATATAAAAAACAATAGTATTTCCATTTTAAACTCGATGGTGCTCTTTGTAAGAAAATGTACCCCAATTCTTATCTAGGTACAATGTGCACCACCGACTGTGAAATTTTTTTTTTTTTAATATTATTTCTAATTTAAAACTAGTTGTGTTATTGACATAAAATACGCACCAATGCTCTTCCTATCTACATCGTGCATTGTTAACCACAAAGACATTTATAAAAAATGGCAGCGACATGACGATTTGGGATCCAATGCAATGTGTGGTTTCATTGCAACAGATAAGAAACACCCATATATAAATAAACAAACCCTATAAAAAAATTGCGTAAAAAAAATCCTCCTTGTGAAATATAGAAAGAGAAAGCAAAAAAACAGTGAGGAAATCAGGGCTTCCAATACTGAAGGTAGCTATGAAACCCTTTTTTTTGTTTGGGAATGCACTAAAATTTGTTTGAATCAAATAGGAGAAAGATTAAGATGATTAATAGAATGAAATAATTTTGTTGTGGGTGGGAATCCCTCCTACGGACTAGCACTAAGGGTTTTTATCATGCATGCAGAAATGACCTAAAGATTCTTACTTCTTACCATCATCCCATGTCTAAACCCCCATTACTCATATGCAAATACAAGGTTCAAAATATCAAATTATCATACCTTATTTTCCGTGTTTGATGTCGATCCATTTTCGCTCTTGGTTGTTCTTTGACTGCAACTCTCCTCCCAAGGATGACCTGCATTCACAAAATACAAACAAAGAACTCCACGTGCATTTGATCTATGAACTAATGGGTTAGAGATTTAATCATTCATACAATCAATATTCAAATAAATGACAATCTCATATGGCGGGATGGGAAAAGAAATTATTTTATTAACTTCACAATGATACCTTACAATGATAAAGTTGGCCACTGCTCCTCGATCCTGGTCATGGGCTCTTCTTTCACTGTCTTCCAACTGCTTTTCTCTATACTTCTCTTTACACAAGGATGGCTAAAGGTTGGGACAAAGGGAATGCTCAATCGGGTATAGTTTCTTTACTATGATTTTCCTCCTTTCAAATGGGACCCCTACCCCTTCTTTTATAGGCTGGAAGGAGCTAGGTATTTGGTCGAATGACTGGCCATGCATGGCCGAAAGGTTTAGTTAACTTACCCAAAGTTGTGTGTTCTGTCAGCAACTTTCCTTTTTTCATTATTTTGTAGGTACACGCGGGTTGTCTTGGGTTAGCTAGCATGTACACGCGTGCAATAATGGAGCAGGGCACGTGGACCTTTATAAAGAGGATTTTTAAGAAGAGTTGTTCAGTAGTGTTTTGGAAAAGAATGAATCTAAGATGGCTTGATGCTAGGTAAGCATGTATGGTGAAAATTAGGGTTATAACAGATGCCCCCTAATGTGTGAGGTCAGAAGAGCATCTGATGGCCAAAATACATTATCAATCTTCACCAATGTTCCAAACAAGTGAGCCCAGGGACCAGAAATCAAGAGGTGCCATCTGCAAAATAACAATTGTCTCTCCGAGGCGGGCATACCCATGCTCGGGATAAAATGAAACCATGGCTACCAGTCAAATACACTATAGATCCATGTCATATAACTATATAAAGTGTAGCCGTGAGCAATACACAGCGGAGCTACATCTCGAAATAAAAAAGATATATATGTATAGTGTCCATCTTGTAGAAGTTGATAAGGCGTGATGGATGGAGATGAGGTCTTCATAGCTCGAGCATCAACTTAAAAATCTTCAAAACTCGGGTAGGAGTGTAATATGAGTGTACGACTTCACTACCTAGAGGTCTTCGATGACTTTTTGGGCATAGACTAGAGGATCTTGATAATCAGACTGAAGGCTTCATTGATTTTGAACAAAGACTTGATTCTACCTTCAGGATGATCGGGCATGAGGACAAGAGACAAACTGCAGAGGGGCCGACTCGGGCTTGGTAGAAAATTCCCTTGGACAATAGCACGACAAGTGATGAGACTCAGGCAGCATAGCATTAACATAAGTTCACGATGCAGGAGGCAATGCAAATTCTCCATATGTTTGGAAGAATAACCAAACGGAGGAGGACACAACTCAATGTAGTGAGAACAGCTTCCTAAGGTCATATTAAATCCCAGGGCTTGACGAACCAACGAAAGGATGTGCTTTATCCAAGGGCGACTCATTGTGCTGCCAATACAAAGAAAATAATTTTCCCTTCCTCTTTTTGGGGTATATTTGTTTTTTTTTTTTCTTTTTCAATAATTTTGGAAAAATAATAAAAGAATGCTACGTTACAAAGGAGGAATGAGTGTCGCAAACATACGAGTTCAAAGTGTGAGGACAAGACTGATGTTCAAAGCAAAGACACTTGGAAAAAATCTCTCCTGGGGCCAAAGGTGTCAAGATGCAAAGGCAAAGTGCTACAGGGCTTGCGTATAAGGCATGCTTCAAATGGTTTGGTTGAGAGCAACATGGATCCAACATTAGGCCAAAGACGTGGATATACAAATGCGATTAATAAGACACACAATGGTAACGTCCTTCGATGTAAGTTTAACGAGCCCATAGAAGGTAAGCTCAATCGTTTTTCATGTTTAGAGAGTCTGAAAAAATGTAAAAGGAGACTTCATTGTGGTACCTTTTTCGAAGATAGTCTAGTCGGTTCGAAAAAGGGGTAAACTAGCACCGAAAAGACGTATATTCAAAACCATTTTAACAAGTGTGATAAAGACAAGATCACTCGACAATTTTTTCATTTTTATGGAGTCTGAAAAAAGCTTAACTATGGACTCCGTCAGGCATGTTCTTCTAGACCATTTTAACTAGTGTGAAAGAATAAGGTCACTCGACAATCTTTTCAATTTTAGGGAGTCTGAAAAGAGCTTAACTATGGACTCTGTGGGGGTTCCTTTTTCGTAATTTTAGTCTCTTAGGCTCGAAAAAGGGTAAAAATTATACTTGAGAATACTCTTCTAGAGATTCAAGGCCTCTAGAGTATACCTTTGTTCGTACAGTTGACCGTCCAGACCGAAAAATGGGTAAACTACCACCGGATAGACGTGACTTCAAATTTCAGTTTAACGAGCGTGAAAGGCCACAAGATTGCTCGACAATATTTTCATATTTAGAGGGTCTGAAAAGGGCTTAAAAGAAGACCCATAGAGGTTACTTTTCTCAGTTAATCCGGACGATATCGAAAATCATAAATGCAGTCTCGTCGGATGTTGCTTTCGGATTTCAAAGGGAGCTTGAAAGACAACAAATATTGCTCGTTCTTGACACTTCGTGGGTCGATGCCTGGCATCGTCTTGAGGGAGCAGTTTGCTCTAACAAAGACATTTTCCACGATGCCAGGGGTTCTGGAGATATCTATAGGAATCGTTTCAACGATGGTTTCCATATTTCCTTCGGCGTAAACAACATGTGTAGCCAAGGGGTTGATAGGACAAGACCTATCTCTAGTCACAGTCAAGGTGAATTCCCCTGCTTCGATTTTGATTAACTCTGGGAGGAAGTAATATCTGTGATGGAGATCATCCCAGGGTTTGTTCGAAATAGTCATTGCTTCAATGATTGCTTCGTCTGAGGAAAAGACTAAGTCTAAAGAATTGGTATCGGCGGGGGAACCTTGAGCCCAAATAGGCTCTGGAATCGGATCTAACTCTTGTGCATGAGTTGGATCGGTGTCAGTTGAATATTGTTGGACTAAATATTACGCAACTTCTTCCATGGACAAGGGCATGGACATACCATGGTGCCTTTTCCCTTCCATCGTGGTTGATGGGGAAGGAAGGATCCATAGATCGATGAAGTAAGTCATGTGAAATGATGAAACTTGGAAAATCTCAACCTTATGGTGGTCTGATATGAACTTGACATCGCCTTGAGGAGGCGGGTAATCGAAAGTACCCATAAAAGGTGGGCACAAACCAACCCCTATGTTGACGATGTCAGGTTGAGTATTACCAATCATTGGGACCGCGGATGCCCCCAATGACGGATCAGAGCGGGAGAAAGAAAATTGATCAATGGTCACGATCTGGCCCTCATGTGGAAACAACAAGACCCGAAAAATTGTAGCGACCACTGCTTGCATAGCGTAAGTCCAAATCCGACCTAAAAAGAGATTGTAGTTGAGGGATGCGTGGACTACTTCTACCTCGACACACACAGTCTTCCCTCCTAACTGCACGGGGAAAGAGGGGATGATGTCATGTGGTCGAAACAAACGACTATTGAAAGCAGTAAGAACAGTAGGTGATGGAGACAAAACGGGCTGGCCAATGGCCTTCCAACACGCTAATGACATAACGCATGTCGAGGCACCCTCATCAACCACCGTATGGAAAATGTTCCGAGTAAAAATTTTCATGGGGTAAGCCACTACTATCTGAAATGCTATGTGATAAGGGAGACGAGATTTTAAGTCGATTGTGTCTAGCATGATTGTACCCAGATTACAAGTATCGGTGGAACCTAAATCGGCCAACAAATCTTTCCTCTAGGAGGGGCAGCTTTGGAGGTCCTCCAAAGCAGACATCACACAAGGGGTTTGAGACAAATCCTCCACCACATAATAGTTCTGGGCAGCCCTTGCGTTTGGGTTATGAGAAGCTTTCTTGAACACACCTTTTGGGATGCGTGTCATTTTTTCGCCCAAATTATTCTCGATCTAGAGAGGATGAGATGGGATTTCAGCTTCTTTACCTTTCTCAGAGGTTCTTGGCTTATTGTAATCATGTTCTCTAGTCATTATAAAAGCATCACCTTTCATCATATACACATTCACAGATGCAGGATTATTCGAAGATAGAGAGGGTCCTTGACTGCCCCCTTTTGTGCTTATATAGGCTTGAGTTAGATTTTGCCCATGTTGGAATGGGTTCGTTAACATAATAGGATGTTTTTGTGACACAAAATTTTGGGCCTCTCTAAGCCGAGGGCACTAGTGGGTCAGGTGGTATTTCGCGCATAGGTTGCACAGATACCTCGCCTTCCTTTTCTCAGTATTTCCCCCTCCAACATTATTTGTGGGTTTCTTATCCCCCTTACCCTTTTTACGTTGTTTTTTCTTTCCATCAGGCTATTGGGTGGCCTTTGGATTTATCGATAGCACACTATGAACATCCGATGTTTGGGTAGGAGAATCAACTGAAACAGTAGTTTGGCAGGCCACTGTGTGTTGTATAGACAATTGTTACAATTGTTTTGTCAATTGTTTAGCAGGCTTTGCTTTTGTTGAACCTACAATACCATCGGCATGTGGTCCAGCTCTCTATCTGGTTTTATCAAGTATGGATCATGGTGCATCTGGCAAAATCTCGTACAGTAAACCAGACTGAGAATAAATGAGCTCAAGCTGTTGAGCTCTCATGATGGCATCTTCTTTGGAAAACACCCTCGACGTTGCGATGTCTTTGTATAGTTGTGGGACCAAAGACTTAAGGAACCACTCAAGTAGGAATGTCGGTGGGACTGGTACCTTAATCAAACTCTTCCAGTGTCTCCATTCTCGGATGTGATCAGAGATATGATCTGCTTTTGTCTGTGCGAAATTAGCCATTAATTCTGTGTCGGCGTCGTATATCACAGGTAATTGGAAATGGTTTAGGAATGCCATTGCCAAGTCTCCAAAAGAGGAATATCTAGAGTGGTCGAGCTCTATGTACCATTTCCCAGCACTCCCAATGAGAGTGTGTTGAAACAATGGCAATTGTACGGAGTCATCTTTCAATGAATTAGACAAGCACCAAAGATGGAAGGTGGTCACATGATCCCCTGGAGCTTCGTTAGGCTTGGCCTCAAACTTTGGTATGTCCGAAGGCAGTTTCATCGGCATAGGGGGGAAACATGGATCGTGACCGATGGGGTCATTCAACAACCTTTTCAAGTCAGGCAAATGTAAGGTCGCCAAGAATGGTAGTTTTGGTTGTTGTTGATAACCATGGAAAAAGGGTCCTGGAGTTTGACTGGCACTAGGTTGCCAGGAAAAATTGGGTTGTTGGCTAGGATTCTGGTATAAACCATGACCTTGACCAGTGTACTGATTCAACATTTGAGGAGACATCATCGGTTGGTGCCCATAATAGGACGTAGACGGTTGGGTGTGGGGTGCGTTGGAAGGGCTTTGTGAATGGTTTCCCCATAACAATCCCATGGGCATAGGTCCTGCGCCTTGCCAGGGGTTCTAGTGGATGTGAAAAGGGTTGCCCCCGATCAACATTCTTGATGAGGGAACTGATCCCTACCAAGAGTTCCAAGGTCCAGGTCTGGAAGGAATTCCTGGGTTTGCCCGCTGTATAGGAATAGTACCCTGCACAGGATTTGGTTGTCCATAACCGAGGTTGCCCCAGTCAGTAAAGCAGTCGATGAGAAAGCGTTATTACCAAATGCTCCGAAAAAATAAAACGATGTCGAACCTATAGACATATTATGTGAAGGTAGTCCTTGACTCCCAACTCCAAACAAACTATTGAGTGGGTTCGGCCTGATGGAATACTGGTGAGTTTTGTCAAGCGAAGGGGACAAAGGAGGTATATGACCTCCCCCATAAGGGAAAGAATTATAGGAGGTGGAAGGGCCTCCCATGGATCCTTGCAGAGGAGTCTTAGAACTCCCTGCCCCTAGACCTGAGGTCTGTAAAGTGGAGAAGGAAAGTACAGGACTTGTACCTGAGTTAGGCATCCCATATGAAAATGCAAGGCATGTCACACTCTGAGTGAAGGGAGCAGTAGCCGCTGCCATTGAAAGACTTGGACCACTGCTTGAGGTAGAGGCAGTTGAAACCATGGTGGTCCAGACCGACGACGGTGGGTTCGAAGGTAAAATACCCCTGGTGATGACAACTATGGCGGGAATATGAGTATTCCCATAAGAAGTGACAACATTTGTTTCCATTGCTGCTTGGGACACTGTCTTGCACTCGTAAGGTAGGAATTGTACTACAATGGGTGCTGATAGATCATTAATTGGAGGGTTATAATGACCAAGGGAATATACTCCAAGGTCTACTATGGTTGGTCCCTCCGGACGTTGATCGGGCACAGTTTCCTGTGACCCAGTTGCTTCAAAAGACCCTTGTTGGTCTAGTTGTCGCCTTAGTGGCGGCGGGGGTGGCTCTAGTGTAACCAGTGGCAGGCGAAGAAGCCTTCGTGACCGACAGATATCATGATCCTCCACTGTGTGAGAAGATCAAAGACATGCTATGGCCTTCTACTCATTCAAACAAAAAGGCACACACTAGAAAAATTCCCTAAGAGATAAGTCAAGCAAATACTAAACTAGTTGGAAGAACAGTTATAACAACCAACACTAGAGAAACTTATCGGTGCAAGTGCAACTCAAAAACAGAAGCACCCTCCGGGTATACTCTGAAAAGCATGGCCCGATGTTTGTCCTATGTACCGCGGTATACCCCCGCAGTCACCTGTGTATGTCACTAAAAATATAGGCAACTAGGTTGCCAGCGCGCGAACAATCACCAGGCGGGTACAGTCAACAGTCGGGTAGACCACAATGAGCAGGGTATCGATCCTGAAACCTGTCAAGGGTATTGAAAGAAAGTGGTCCGGAAGACAACTGAGGACCTTGAACAGATTCGAGACCCATGAAGCTCTATGGCAAATGCAATCAACAGAATCCCAAGACAAACCCTCTATATGTGTTCTCCACTACGATTGGTCCAGCTTTGGAGGGGTTATCTCCACTACCTTTCTGCACGCGACCTCATGTTTAGCCCCTGTGTTAGAGAGGGATCCCGAATAAATTTCACGATATTGGACTTGGACACTCCCTAACTCATACTCCAATGTTTGATTTAATGGCCTTAAAGAGTTTCCTCTCCAACCTAATTCAAGGCCCTAACCCTAAACTAGTTGGTTGACCCTACAAATATAAAAATTCTACTTGATTTTAAATTTAGCATTAATTTTATGGCTTGTCTTAAGTCAAAGGTTATGAAAGTGAAACTGGTGATGTTTTGAGAGATGAAAATAAAGATAAACAAAAATATGGAAACAACAACTTCTTGACAAATTCAAATTTTCTCTTTTAATTTTTTTAACCAACTTTTCAAAATGAAAATTTCTAAGATCTTTGAACATCAAACTCAAATAGGATTTCACTCGACTACAAGCTACTTATTGTCTAATTAAACCGTCAAGAACTTATGAAAGAAAAGACTTTTCCTAGTTACTAATGCAATCCAACAACTATTTAACCAAACAAAGAAATAAAATAATTTATTTTTTTTATTATTTGAATGCTCACAAAGAAAAAAGGAAAAATATCGACAAGTAAAGACCAAGAAAACTTATGGCCTAAGCGCAGATCACAAAGAGTCACTCTAAAAATAACACATAAGCAAATTAAAACTGGACTCTCACACTTGTCTAAAAACCCTATATAAAGAAAATTTTGAGGAAAACTTCTTAATGAAAAAGAAAGTTATTGTTGTGATCAAACCTAAGTTACTGACCGCTATGACAGAGACGCAAAAACCTAAGAGGTATAACTCTTGACAAAGGAAAGGATGACTGCCTCTCCCTAAACAAAAAATTTCTCCACAGGCACGTTGTTGATAGTTCAATAGAAAGTGTGTGCACGCGAGCTGTGTAAAGTTAGTGTGTGTGTAAACACGTTCAGACCTTATGCATGTCACGTGTACTTCTGAAACTCTCAAAAAATAAAAAGACAAGCAATCAAGCATGGGAAGACACTACTGGTACTGAGAACCAGAATCTCTTGAAGACTCAGACACTTACTTTGACAGAAAAAAGAAAACAATTCAAGGAAAATTTCATAAAACAAAACCAATTTGAGGTAGAACCTAAGCTATAAACTGCATACAACAAAGACTAGAATGAGTTCCAGAAAACCCCTGAGAAGGATCACTTCTGACAGGGGAGAGGATGGCTGCCTCTCTAGAAGAAATTTTCTAAAATCATACATGTGACTGACACTTCATCAGCTAGCGTGTACATGCGGGTTATGTGAAGGTAGGGCATGGGCACACGTGTGCAGACCTTATACAAGCCGCGTGTACCTCTGTGGGACCCGTAAAAAAAAAAAAATTTGTAGTCAAGCAAAGAAACATAGATAACTATTATGGAAGACCAGAATCTCTGTTAGCTCAGACTTTTGCAGAAACTTTTAAAAAAAGGAATGAAACCAGTTTTTAATAATACCCAAGAAAACTATTCCCAAAAACCCTAGAGATCCCCAATACGGTCACCAATTCTGTTGTGGGTGGGAATCCCTCCTACGGAGTAGCACTAAGGGTTTTTATCATGCATGCAGAAATGACCTAAAGATTCTTACTTCTTACCATCATCCCATGCCTAAACCCCCATTACTCATGCAAATACAAGTTTCAAAAGATCAAGTTATCGTACCTTATTTTTCGCGTTTGATGTCGATCCCTTTTCGCGCTTGGTTGTTCTTTGACTGCAACTCTCCTCGCAAGGCTGACCTGCATTCAAAAAATACAAACAAAGAACTCCACATGCATTTTATCTATGAACTAATGGGTTAGATATTTAATCATTCATACAATCAATATTCAAATAAATGACAATCTCATATAGCGGGATGGGAAAAGAAATTCTTTTATTAACTTCACAATGATACCTTACAATGATAAAGTCAGCCACTGCTCCTCGATCCTAGTCCTGGGCTCTTCTTTCACTGTCTTCCAACTGCTTTGCTATATACTTCTCTTTACACAAGGATGGCTAAAGGTTAGGACAAAGGGAATGCTCAATTGGGTATAGTTTCTTTATTATGATTTTCCTCCTTTCAAATGGGACCCCTACCCCTTCTTTTATAGGCTAGAAGGAGCTAGGTATTTGGTCGAATGACCGGCCATGTATGGCCGAAAGGTTTAGTTAACTTACCCAAAGCTGTGTGTTCCATCAGCAACTTTCCTTTTTTCGTGCTTTTGTATGTACACGCGGGTTGTCTTGGGTCAGCTAGCATGTACACGTGTGCAGTAATGGAGCAAGGCGCATGGGCCTTTATAAAGAGGATTTTTAAGAAGATTTGTTCAGTAGTGTTTTGGAAAAGAAGGAATATGAGATGGCCTAATGCCAAGTAAACATGTATGGTGCAAATTAGGGTTATAACAGGTACTGATATTCTCCTTCAAAGTGTCGAAAGCTTTTTGTTGATTTCCTTCCCACTGAAAAGTGTTCTTCACACGGGTTAAGGCATGCAAAGGAGCTACTATAAAAGAGAAGTTTTAAATGAACCTCCTCCAATATTGGACTACACCTAAGAAGCTTCGGACTTCGGTTACACTTTTTGGCTCAGGCCAATTTATAATTACATCAATTTTGGAAGGATCAATTTTACATTTATGTACACAAGTGCAGCTTTCCAAATTCACATTTAGACAATTTTACATACATTTTTTCCCTTTGCAAAGTATCCAATACTTGTTTTACATGGCTCACATGTTCATCAGATGTCCCTCTAAATATAGGAATGTCATCTAAATATACAATCACAAATTCATCTAGGAAAGGCTTGAATACATCATTCATCACACGCATGAAAGTTGTCGGAGCATTAGAAATCCCAAACAACATAACCCACTCAAACAATCCATGTTTGGTTTTAAATGTAGTTTTCCATGCATCCTGTTATGCGACCCTGATTTGATGGTATCCACTGCACAAATCCAACTTAGTGAAATGAAAAACTTCAATTTATCAAGTAAATCATCTATATGAGGAAGATGGTATCGATTTTTCACCGTGATTTTATTTAAGTCCCGGTAATCGACACACATTCGCCATGTGCCATCTTTATTTGGCACCATAACGATCAAAGAACCACAAGGAGATGAAATAGGCCTGATGACCCCTTGATCCAATAAGCCATGTACCTACTTCTTGATCTTTGTCATCTCCACAACTGACATCTTGTACATGCCCACATTAGGAAGAGTAGAATCATGTTGAATATGCATCTGATGTTGGATTTCCCTCTTAGGAGGTAATCCATCTAGTTCCTGAAAAATATCATCATACTTAGAAACAATATCAATTAATTCATTTTTATGAGAAGGATCACATCCTTGGAAAGCGTCGGATGTCTCGACATATTTCTCTCTTATGACCATGAGTACATATCTCTTATTAGTGTTTATGACTCTTTTCATTTGCTCTACACTAACAAGTGTTGTATTTACCCTCATGTTGTGAGCTCTAACAATGTATTTCACTCCCCCTTTAGTAAGGTGGTATTTGTTCTCATGATGAAAGAAGAATGTTTTTCTATCATAAAGATAAGGACTTCCCAACACTATGCCACATATATCAAGTGGTACAAAATACAAATCCACTTCATCAATAAACTTTGAAGGAATAGAAAATCTGACCCTACATTGTTTGGTGACATTAAGTTTTGCTTTATCACATACCCAACCAAGAGGAAAAGGCTTCGGATGTGGTTTCGTTTCAAGACCCATCTTCTTGACAAGTGCTTTAGATATTAATTTTACTTGGGAACCTGGATCAAATAATGTATCTATCTTAGTGTGTTTAGATACAACTCTTATGTGAAATAATTCATTCCTCTTTCGTACATCATCATGAGATTCATTATTGGAACTTGAACTAGCATGAAGGGAATCTTTACCTTGCACTCCAACCGTTGTGATCTTTCCTTCATCTCCTGAATCGAAACCAATATTTTGTTGCACTATAGCAATGGTTTGTGTCTTCCCCTTTCAACCGAACTATTTTGGTTTCTTTTCTGGATGTAGTTTCCAATAGTGTTCATCATCGTAACCTCTTTTCTTGCAATGAGTGCAAGATGTCTTTCCTCCTTCTCTCTTCACTATGGCAGTATTCTTGTCCTTCCCTTTAAACTTTTTGAAAGATTTATGTGGGATATTGGAAGGTTTCTTCGTGGGATATTCTTGAACATGCTTCCCCTTGTTCTCAAGGTGAGTGGCTTGTACCCAAACTGTGTCAAGACTAGTGGGGTTAAACAAGAGCAAAGTATGATGAAAATAACTGTGAAGTGTGCTAATATACTTCATTAAATTTTCATAAGAATCCAAAGGAATATTCAATGCAAGAGATTTCTTCCTAAATTCTTCTGTGAAACTTTGTACAGTTTGACCATTACTTTTCCTTAAATTATTCCATTCCATCATTGCTTTATGTAAATACCCTAATGGATAAAATTGCTTCCTTGTCGCTGATTTAAATTCTGACCATGAGGAAAGAAGATTACCACACTTACTTCTGTCCTGACACTTTCTCTCCCACCATACGAGAGCAGTGTTTTCCAACCAAAGAGAAGCCAATTTCACTTTAACTTCCTCTTCATCAATATGTTGAACACGACAATATACTTCAACCTGTCGGATCCAATTATCTAGCTTTTTAGGATTAGCATCTCCATTAAACATAGGTAAAGAAAATTTTACATCAAAATTTAATAATGTTTTCTTAAAAGAGGCTTTATGGCTAGAATGATGAGAATGATGAGAATGTTCAAAGGAAGAAGAACTAGAACTTGAAGGTGAAGATGGAGGCTCAAGAGGATCTCCTCCAGCCCCTTGGTTTACCGAAGCATCATCATCAGCATGTGCTTCCTTTTTCTTCCCTTTCTTCTTCATCCTCTTCTCGTAATCTCCATACATTCGTTTGACCATTTCTGACATGCGATAAAATACCATATGAAAGTTTTTCTCTTGTTCATCACACTTGTCTTCTTCTGCCATTTTATTCCTTCAGGATGCACGACCAACTTCAGGATTGAAAGTCTTAAGAGATCCTTCACCCTGATTATGCTTGTCCCTAGTAAGCATTCACACTCAACAATTCAAGTCAAAGATGACTACTCTGATACCAACATGATCCGATATCTTTTCATCGAGTGACTTATAAAGAATTGCATTAAATGAGCATAAATTAAAGTGCACAATTAAAGAAGGAAAAACTCAATAATGAAGAGACATAAGCATCAAATATGAACAAAAAAAACTTGATAATGGAGTTCGTCCCTGGTGGAAAACATCTCCAGGTCCTACTCTCAAATGGTTAGGCTCTTTCATTAACTCAACAAAAGAATTTGGCAAAATACATAAGTATACCTCATTTTGAAATCAAGCTGCAGAAATAATGTTGAGATCAGAAAATAGACAACATCATTGAATTCATGGCGTTGAATTACCCAAAAATGATTGTCTCCATGCCTTGATCCGACTCTGGCACTCCTAGGCCCAAGAAGAAATTCATCTCGATTTTTGTGCCCCTCTGCAACATGCATTGAATGATTGGACTACATAGACATGCATGCCCAAGGTTGTACCATACACGCACCTCCTCTCCAGGGCTGGGCAGACTCAACATTTAAGTAATATTTGCGGGCGTTGATAACAATGAAGGTCGTTGGCCTATTGTTTTGGGCGTGAATGTAAAGGTGTATAGTGGGGAGGAGGTCCCAGGGTCAAACCCACGGGTCTCCCCCTTTTTGGTTTTAATTCGTTGTAATATATATATATATATATATATATATACACAACACAAAGTTGTTCCACCAATTTTGTCAGTGGTGTTATCCAGGTCTCCAACGGTTAGAACTCAGCCAAGTTTGGCTTGGTCTGCTAGATTTGGCAGACCCGCCAAACTTTTAATTTTTTTTCAAAATTTTCTCATGGGCTGTCATTGTGCTTTTTCTACCTGCCACGTGGCATCCCATGATTGGGCCACGTGACAGCCTCCCATTGGGCCAAATCTTCCTCTGCCATGTCAGTGCCACATCATCATGCCATGTCACTATGCCATGTCATCATGCCACATCACCATACAGACTGCCATATGGAACGATCCTATTGGTCCACGGATCGATCTGAATGTGCCAAAACTAGTTGACATGTGGTAGCCACTGGAGCTGCCACATCACCATGATGACATGTGTCACCTTCTACTCCTTCCATGTGTGTTGTATGGATGATGAAGTCATCCGTACATATGCTAACGTCAGTAGTATGGATGCTGACTCATCCCCTGTTGATTAGGCTAGGTTGACCAAACTTTGACCACGAATATCTTTCAATCCATAACTCCATTTGATGAGTTGTTTGCATCGTTAGAAATATTATGACGTGTTCTTCAAGATAATGCCATTTTCACTGAGTTTTGGGAACTTTGAATTTTTTCCCTTTTTCTGTTTGTCAAGGCCATTCTGAGTGTCCTGAGTTGCCTCTATGAGTTATGAGTTGTTCTTAGCCTCCTATGGATCCTTTTTGGATCAGTAAGACACTAGGATTATAGGGATTCAATGATTTTCTGTAGTATTAGTTTGTAAATTCCACCTTTCTTCTCCTCCATTGTAATTTCTTCTTGAGATCCATCTCTTCCATTTTGTAATATACCTTGAAATACATCAATAAAATCTATCAACATCATTTTGACTCCATATATGTTGTACATTTCTTTGGATTCATGTATGAATGAGGTTGATTTCAATTCCTGACCAATATTTTTCCATTTCTTGTTTGAAATATTCATATTAATGCAAAGTCCCTGGTATGTGAATGTATCAAACAATGAACTATATGAAGCACTAATTTAATCGAACTCATAATACATCCTTTTTAACACTATTGAATTATTTAATGCTCCACATGTTTTCTTCACATATATCCTTGCAAGATTATCTGTATTAGATGCCTTCCATACATAGTCATTCATTATTTTTACCCTAGTAATTATGATACACAGAATATAAATTTCCCCTATTTGTTGAATGTTGACCTAATCATCTTGTATGGAATGTATATGAGCTGTGAAGAGTTAATTATTATGCTTAACACCCTTTATCGAAGCAAGGTATCTTAAAAACCCTATTCAAGTTTTAGCTCCAAGGATACTTGGTATCGTTCCACTAACAACTAGGAACATTTTGAGGACTAACATCCTTAAATGACGTCATTGTTAGGGATGTAATGTG
The DNA here is from genome assembly GCA_009831015.1 of Picea engelmannii. Lineage (NCBI taxonomy): Eukaryota > Viridiplantae > Streptophyta > Pinopsida > Pinales > Pinaceae > Picea > Picea engelmannii. The sequence continues at coordinate 144,838 of ML813239.1, forward strand.
AAGTTATCTTTCCTTGGGAAATGACATATTTTAGTGTTGATTCTTGATGGTGAACAAGGTTCATACACGAGGTTTTTTTATCTTTCACCTAACGACTCCATAGAGGCAAATCTGGGATCAACAAAGAAGCATACCAGTGCGAATATTGATCCTGCAATCATTCCAACGTTATCAGACCCAGAAAAGATGATTTCCTAGAGAAATATTAGAGAAATACACCTGACTATAGGTAACCCTAATCCTAATATTTTTCCTTCTACCAATTATGGAATAGAAAATTATGATAGGATATTTGATACACCATTGTCGACGTTATTCCACCAACTCATAACAGTCAACAAGATACCCAACAGGATATAACTAGCTCAAATTATCAAAATCGGGCTCTGAAGCTCATTCTGTTGTACTAATTCCCAATCATCCTTTAATTGATTTTCACAACTCTCCTCTAGGTATTTCTCTTTCATCGAATACTTATTATAATAATTTCTTAAATAACCCCATACCTCTTCTATGTTATGAAGAAATTAACCCAATCCTTCATAATCTAATGGCTGGAGTAGAAAGAGGAGGAGGATCAAATAGAAACCAACCACTTCCTGCACCACCAGTAAACCCTTGGGTAGAAGCTAGGTATGTACCATTAAATCTTTCCAAAAATACACATGACTTACCAGATAATTATCTTAAATTGCTTTTGAAATATGATGAGGAGAAGGATATAATTGTTGAATACCACATGGGGTCTTTCCAAGGTTTCACGGATAACTTATTTGTAGAACATGATGATGTTTTTATGAGACTCATTGTACAAACCCTAGAAGGAGATGTCAGGAAATGGTTCAGAGGACTACCCCATTCCTCTATCAATACTTAGCAAGGTCTTGAAACTAATTTCATGAGACAATGGGAAGAGAAGAGAGATCATATTTACTATCTAATAGAATTTGGATCCTTAAAGAAGAAAACTACAGAACCTGTAGTGGAATTTAATAAGATATTCAATAAACTTTACAACAATTTGTTTATGGATATCAAACCATCTCAAGTAGTTGCAAAGGTGATATATTATATAGCCTTTGAGGTTGATTTTACCATAATGTTGAGGGAGAGAAGATCCCTAACCCTCTTAATCATGTAAGATGATGTTATTGATATTGAGGGTAACATGACAACTTTAGGAAGGATTAAATAAACATTAATTAGACTGATAAAGATAAGAAGAAGGTTAAAGAGGAATTCAGTACCTCAAGTACTAATAAATATGCTCGGGAGGCCAAGAATGAGGAGATGTCCAGACTCATCATGAATATATCAAATAAATTTTCTAGGATGGAAACTAAAGGAAACTCTCCAAATAAGGATAAAAATGAAGAAGGCCCTAGGAATTATAATCAGTTTAGGAGACCATTCAACCCACAAATTTTTAGGAGAGATAGGAGAAATGAAGAATGGCCTTGTAGGCCTCCAGTAAATAATAAAAATGATAACAATGTAGTCGAAGATTTCAGAGGAGAGGAGTATATATATTTTCAAAAGGAAATGCATTTAATTCAAGAAAATCAAAATCCATGCATCTCAATCATCATGATTATGAAGGATATTTAAATACTAAACTACATAATGTGCACAAAGGGGAAGATCATGGAGGATTATCACTCTCGCAATATAGATTATTTTTTTATGCTTTATAAGTAAAATTACACAAGAAGTATGATCTCATACTGAGACCTATTGTTTCAAAGAATGATAATCAACCGCCACCTAAAAAGTTACATGTGAATCGTTCTAAAAAAAAGAAAAAGAAACAGTACCTAGTACATAGAAAATTGACACCCATGACTAAGTCAAGGGAAGAAATCATCATAGAGACATTGAGAAGCTTGTTCAGCCTTTTAACATTGAGATTGAATTAAGGAAAATAACGATACTTGTGTCGTTAGTTGAATTGGTCAAGAACCTAGTTTATGTAAAACAAATTGAGAAGGTTATGCATGGAAGATATTTTAGCAATCAACCTGACACCTTGAATGTACATGATGAATTTCCAACAATTATATTTGGACCTCACATAGACAATAAAGAGGACTCATTTGAATATTTTTATGTGACTCTAAACATACATGATAAATTGCTCCATAATTGCATGTTATATTTTGGAGCCTCCCACAACCTCATGCCCAAATCAGTCATGGAAAAATTGGAGATTGAGGTAACTCAACCCTGTCATGATTTATACTTTTTTTACTCAAGAAAGGTTAAATGTGAGGGTGTGATCAAATATTTGGTTGTTACATTAGCACGACTACCTTTCAAGAGCATCATGATTGATGTAGTTGTAGCCGATGTACCAGTAAATTATGGAATTTTATTATCTATATCATGGGAAGGTAAGTTGGGAGGTACTATGCAAATGGACATGACATACGCCATAGTCCTAGGTTTTGGAGGTGAACATAGGAAATTATATAGGGAAACCAAATTTTCATAGGTGGTAAGTGACCAGAACAATCCAAAAAATCACCCAATAAATTCTACTAACGAAAATATGGGTTGCTGCATTTTGTCAATAAATGAGGAAGTTGAATGATCTCCAAGACCTGGAAATATACTTGCCAGTGTTGAAATTAGAACTAATGGATTGTGGAAGTTATACTTCGATGGTGATAACTCTAAGGAAGGTTCTAGAGTAGGAATAGTGCTAATATCCCCAACAAGGGAGAATTTTTTTTATCCTATAAGTTGGAGTTTGAAGCTACCAATAATTTGGTTGAGTATGAGGCTTTGGTACTAGGATTAGAAGCTGCCAAAAAAATTAAGATTACAAAACTTGCAGTGTTTGAAGACTCTAAACTAGTGGTACAACAGATAAAGAACATTTATCAAACCAAACACCCTAGAATGAAGGAACACATAAATCTAATTTTGGACCTAATTGATAATTTATTTCTAGCTTTTAACATCATTGTTGTCTCTAGAGATTTAAATAAGCACACAAATTCACTATCCCTTGTCGATAGTACTTTCAAATCACCAATAATTCCATAAATAAAATATGAAGTTGAAATGAGGTAAAAACCCTCTATCCCAGACAATGTGAAGCATTGGCAGGTCTTTGAAGATGACCAGTAATTAAGAAGATTCTTAAATCTTATGGATGATTTTTCCTCTACTCACATTGACATAGAAGAAGGCATAGAGGATGATGAGGAAATTGGCAAAGAAATTGAAACATGCACTCATTTTAACAACTATATGGCAAACCAAAAATTCCTACAACTAAAGAACAATTTTATACCAAAATGTTTAGTCCAATTGGAATAGTTGTTCAAAAAAAATGATGTACATGTTAAACATGTTGTGTTACCAAAATATGAAAGTATTTAGGATTGCAATCTAGGAACAAATAATGAGCCTAAATATATTAAATTGTATGAAGATTTGTCACTTGATTAGAGGAAAAAATATGTAGATATTTTCAAAGATTATGTGGATTTCTTTGCATGGAAGTATGAAGATTTAAATACATAGGATATTATTATTATTCAACATAGGATACCTCTAAAACCAAGGACAAAACCTTTTAGGAAAAAATTGTGACAAATAAACCCCATTTTGTTGCCTATTATAGAAAAGGAAGTCATGAAACTTCTAGATGCTAAGATCATCATTCCTTTAAGATATTCTAAATGGGTGGCCAACTTAGTTCTAGTGAGGAAGAAAAATGGAGAAATCAGACTTTGTGTTGACTTCAAAAATCTAAACAAGTGTTATTTGAAATAAAATTACCCCTTACACAAGATGGACCACATATCGCAGAAGGTAGTCGAAGCTTATAGAGTTTCAATGATGGATGGATTATCTGGTTACAATCAAGTGGCTATGCACTTGGATGACAACTTGGAAAAAACTACCTTTACCACTCCTTGAAGAACATTTATGTATGATAATATGCCCTTTGGAATTATAAATGCAAGGATCACATTTCAAAGAGAAATGTATATAGATTTTGTTAGAGAAAATGATTAATTTATAGTCATATACTTGGATGAGATGAAATTGTTTTCAAAATATGATAAAGACCATATTAAGCATTTGAGACAGACTTTCATTAAGTGTAGAAAATTTGGTTTATCTTTAAATCTTAAGAAATCTTTCTTTGCAATGAAGGAAGGAAAATTGTTAGGCCATATAGCCTCTAAAAAGGAGTAAGCATTGATCCTGACATATTTGAGGTGATTAGGTCAATTTTCTTACCCAAAAATAAAAAATAAGTGTATTGTTTTCTAGGCAAGATAAATTTCCTCAAAATGTCTATACCAAACTTTGTTGAAATGATGAAAATTATTACAGATATGTTGAAAAGAGATAGTGAAATTAAGTGGAATATTGAGTCTACGAATTCCTTTGAGTAGACTCAAAAGGCTCCCCAGGAGAGTCCTCGGTCTTAGTTAACCATGATTATGATAAGGCATTTCTAATCTTCTATTTTTCCTACAATAATACTATAGCAATTGTTTTATATTGGAAAAATGATGATGGACATGAATAACCCATTGTGGTTTTTAGCAAGGAATTGAGAGGTGCTAAGTTGAAATATCGTACTATGGAGAAGCAGTCATATGCCCTAGTTAAGGCTCTAAGGCTTTCATAGATTATGTGTTGCATTCTAAGATCATGGCATATGTTCCAACTAACATTGTTAAAGAAATTATCATACAAAATGACAGTGAAGGAATAAGAGGAAAGTGGATAGCTAAAATCCAAGAATGTGATGTTGAAATAAATCCTACTAATCTTGTAAAGGGACAAGGTCTAGCAAGGTTGCTTACAGATTCAAATCGTAGGGTGATAGGAATGAATATGGAATCTCAAACATTAATGGAAACTAAGACAAACCCGAGGTTACACAAAATCCTTTGCTTCAAATAGATCCTAAATTATCCAAATATGACTGGTACAAAGAAATAGTTTTCTACTTGCAAAATTTACAATTCCTGACATACTAGAATAATTCAAAAGTTAGATCCATCAAGATTAAAGTTGTTAAATACTGCATCATTGATGAACAATTATTTTGGAAATATCTTGGTGGCATTTTTTGAATTGCATCACATAATATAAAACACATGACATCATTTATGAGTTTCACAAAGGAGTTTGTGGAGGTCATCATGTTTGGAGAGCTATAGAATACAAAATAATGAGGGTTGGTTATTATTTTCCCACTCTATTTTATAATATTAATGTGCTTGTTAGGGAATGCCCTGAATGTCAAGTGTTTGGAGGGTAAATTGGACACTCAACCTCTTACTACCCATAATAAAATGGTTTGGCAGAATCATCAAACAAGAGCTTAGTTAGAATAATTAAGAAGATGTTGTCACGGAACAAGTAAGCATGGGATTTTTATCTCAAGTATGCTTTATGGGATGGTAGAATAATTACAAAAATATCCATTGGCACTTCTCATTTCCAATTGGTGTATGGTATTTATGTTGTTTTTCCCATTAATCTAGGGCTCCCAATGATGAAATTATTACAAGATGAAGCATAAGAGCCAAATGATGTCCAAAGGACAATTCATCAGTTAATAGAAGTTCAACAAAATAGAGAATTTGTATTGGTTAAGTCACAAGAACATCAAGAATATGAAGAGAATATTTGACAATAAATCTAAAGAAATAAACTTTTGTGTTGGAGATTTGGTTTTGAAATGGGATGCAAGAAGAGAGGCCAAAGGAAAACATGGAAAATTTGATAACCTTTGGATGGGACCTTTTTAAATTACTACAGTCTAGGACAACAACACTTATGAGATAGCTCATCTTGATGGTGATGTATTGGGAGATCCTCTCAATGGGAGGTTTCTCAAGCATTTTCTGCAATGCTAATCTATAATTGTATCCTCATTTTGTACAATAGTAGTTTAGTTTTATTTCTTCCATTTCTTTCTGCAAAATTTCATTTTATTTTGATGTCAAATTTTTAATTTCAATTTTTGTTTAAATAAGTATGGTATCATTATGCTAAGTTGTTGAGAATGGTGATAAATATATCCTGCCATAGAGGAATACTTCATTGCAGGTGTTAATCACATACTCCATAGCCCAATCGATAAGGACACTAGTCTATAGTTCTAAGCATATCACAGGGATATGTTGTCCCCATTGAAGCCAATGTTAGTACAGTGTCAAAAAGTTTAATGTCACTGAGTGATTTTGAACATTTATAGCCCTAATATTTATTCTTATTGAGTAAAGGGGAACTACATTAGACCTACTAGGTAAGGGAAAATCACTCTAGTAGTGATAGATTTCAAAGAAACGTGGTGTATGTAGGTAAAAAGGGCTAAAATGGAGAAAAGGAACTTATCGTGAGCTACAAGGGGCTTAAAAAACATACAAAGGAAATTACATGCTAAAGGAGGAGCTATTTCAGTGACCAAGTGCTACAATTGGGGGATAAATTATTCATTTCAATGTGCGCTATCATATGGTAAAATATCAATGGTCAGAAATGTAGTGCATACCCACTCTCAAGATCTATGACTCACGATGCATATCCCATCATGAGCATGCCCTCTCTTTAACGAAGTTTTATAATGTGATGGTGGTTTTGGGCCTTGCTACGTGGATTTATTGTATTGGTATTGCATCACTCAGGGTCATGGGTAAAACACTAGCACAAGCATTTGATACCACCCATGGTATCCCAGAAAAGTCCTAACCAGATATCGTCCCAATGCTTAACTGGATGGTGATAGGGAGGAAAAGGATGACGATGGGGCCAACACTTGGGTATATACATTTAAATCTGGACACCTATATGGCATCATACATAAATACCACATCCTCATATTCATTCGCTTCCACGCATGCACTCGATGACAAATCATGTTGATTGAGAGACACATGTCCCATCCAAATTCCACATTACTTTGACTGAGGTGCCACATAGGCAGCCACCTGGACCAACACTTATATGCCATGTGGTAGTCATACCTTGTTGATGTCATCCAAATTTTTTCGTGCTTTGCGAATTTCATAGTTATTTCCAATGTCAAAGTGACGCATGTTCACAAACCATAGAAAGGTTAAAAAGGGTTTTAATGGGAAATTATGGTAATTTCACTATTATCAAGATATGGCACCCGAGTCAAACCCTGCAACTTCTACAACAACCTACACATTCCTCACACGATTGTTGAAATAGGTAATTCAAACATCCTTGGCCCTCTAATTCATCTCTTTGAGTAGTTATTTTTTTCAAAAATCCAAAGTGAAGTCTAAGGCAAGCCCTAGTATAGCTTCAAAGGAACGAGGGAAACTGACCCCTCAAGACCACATGGAAGATAGAGAAGGGGGTGTTTTGGATATGTATTAGTTAATCCAAAGGGATCAACCCAATGCTAACACATTAAAAGATTATATGTTCTTATGGGAATCGAACCTAGCCCGGTTTATGATACCTCAAACTTACCATTTTCCTAAGATAGTCAAATGGTGTGCTTCACATTATGATTTTCAAAAGGAACATATTACCACCATTGATGGATATAGAATTATTTTCTTAATATCTAGGGAGTTGATTGCTCATATACTCCCCTTTTATGATCATGTTGCCAAGGAAACACTAGATGATGATCAATTTTCTTTTAGGTATTAGTCACTGCCCCAATTAGAAAAACAGAAGTTGTTGGGTAAACTATGGGTTACAAACACCCCACTCCCATTTAATCCTCCTCCATACCATTCACCTATTTTCCCAGACATCACTAGACAAAAATTTCCATGATCTACCAAGTTTTGGGTTATGACCATGACAATACTATGGATGAAACTATTTTAGTTCTATTTTCATCCTTATGTCCTACAGAATCCGTTGGATCATGTTGTCATTGATGCCAATGGTTTTTCATTGATGCCAATGGTTTGATTATTTGGGAGATTGTTGGATCATATGTCATTGATGTAAATGGTTTGGTTTGATTGATGTCATTGATTGATGTCAAGTAATCGATTGATATGATGCCCTTGATGATCCAACAATATATGTCCAAGTGAAAAACCAATTGATAAAGATGGATCATTGATATGATGCCCTTGATGAGAATAATATATGTCCAAGTGGAAACCAATTGATGCAAAGATGAATCATTAGTGTCTTATCATGGTTGATAAGGTGCACAAATGGATGAACTCCAAAGTGGTCCCCTTATGGTGAAAGCCCTCATGGGAAGACGCTTTACGGAATGAGTTATCCTAGAAAAATGATTGGAGGACCCATGCTTGTATGTGGAATAATGAGATGAATATCAATGAAGTTGTTGGTGAAACTATCCTAGATGGATAGTGCTTGTCATGTCATTTCTGGTGGTATGTGGAATGTCACATAACTCCTCATGGTTTGAGAGTTATGGCTCTACGAAGTTGAAGGACCCCCATATGATGGCTTGAAGCCCTAAAAGTTCAAAGAAGTCAAAAGTGCTTGAAAAGAAGAAATCATTATTTAAATGATAAAGTAAAGTGACAAAATCAAGAAAGATTATTTAAATGATAAAATGAAGTGACAAAATCAAGAAGGAATATTTAAATGATAAAGTATTGGAGAACTTTCTATTCATGGAAAGTGGTTAACCCTAAAATAAGGAAAATAGGTTAAGTGACCTAGAAATGGGTTAAGTAACCTAAAAATGGGTTAAGTGACCTAGAAGATGAAAGTATAAATAAGAAGCTAGGATCTCATGTAAAATGTACATTTTTGAGTGAGAGTCCTTGTGGATCAATGGAGAGCTTCTTGTGAATATCTTGTGGAGTATTGATGGAGAGCTTCTTGTAAGAGCATCTTATTGATGTGGATCTCTTGAGCATGATTGAAGATCTATTATGAAGAAGAGGAGGATCTCATGAATGCATCAAATTTTCGGCAATGTCAGAGATCTTGACGGAAAAAGTTTCAGATTCACAGAAACCCTATTTTTTTATGTCCACGTGGGTTGTCTATGTATAGGGTGCGTGTGCACGCGGGCTGACTATGTACAGGGAGCATGGAGTAGATAAAATCATGGAGATTTTTGTTTGAGCTGGTGCCAAGCTCTTGGATGATTAGGCAGGTTCCAAATCTGCATTCTATGGCCTTAGATCTATCACTGAGACACTGGTATGGTTACATTATTGTCTTGATAGATACTATTGTTTGATATGTTGTGAATGCTTAGGGCATTCTTGGTATGGCTCCTATGATATGGCTCTCTTTGGTTGATTTGGTTGATGGAGTGAGCAGCACTCTTGTGATTCATAAGTGACATGATTGCTATGGTATACTAGCTATCTATACATGATTGAGATAGCATTCATATTGATTTGATGTGGAGCATGAGCAAGCTATTGGAGAGCTTGGATGTGTTGTGACTAGCTTTGGGTCAGTTTGGATAGTGGAAGACAGAAGGCTTCTAAGCATAAGAAGAAAAGCAAAACCCTAAGTTGCTTAGAAGTAGACGCTTGTTTCATTATACACTAGCCGTGTTCACACGCGGGTTGTAGTGAGCCAGGGCACGTTCCCATGTGGGCTGCACTACTGAGAGGTCGCGTACCTGTTGACAGATTGATATCTGTTGAGGATTGTTGCCTCATCTCAGTTGGTGTTGAGGGTGTAAGATGAGTCTTGCATATAGAGCTGGTGCTCTTGTAGAGTTGTACTCTATTCAGTTGTTATTGATAAAGCCCAAGGATTGAAGTCCGTAATAAAAAGAAAATTGTACATACATCTTGTGTTCTTTGTGTTCATTGTGGTGATGACTTGTTGATGATATATTTCTGATATATGTTGCTGATATGTGCTCACATCTAACTGGTCATAAATGACAGCAATGGGTAATGAATAAATGTTGAATGCTAATTGATGAGTTTTTGTGCAAGAGGGAAGTTTTGGGAAAAAGAGCCCCACACTCATTCACCCCCCTCTAAGTGTGGTAGGTGTGTCCAACAATTGGTATTAGAGTGGACCTTCACTACAAGCCTTAACAAGCTTGAAGGAGATCCATAGAAACACAAATGGATGAAGAAGTTCTAATCCTTGATGAGGAAAACTATTCTACTTGGAGAATAGAGATGAGATTGTATTTGAAGACAATGGGAGCAACTATTTGGAAAGCAACCATCGGTGGGTATGTTGCAATGAAGAACAAGTCAAAACTTGCAGCTCAAAGGGAAGGAAAAAAGAATGATGCATTGGCTCTCAAGACAATTCTTAGTGGACTCTCAATCCCTATCAAAGAGAGCATGGGACAATGCACTTTCGCCAAGGATCTATGGCTACAGCTAGAGGAGACATATCAAAGCAAGGAAGAGAAAGAAGAAATTGAAGACCACTCCATCAAGATCATCAAAGGTAAAGAATCATCAAAAACTCTTGAATGCATTATTTCTAAATGTGATTTTGAAAACATTTCAAGTGAAGATAAAGAATCAAGTGATAATAGCACAAAGGAAGATCTTGAAGACATTTCAAATGAAGGTAAAGAAGTATGTGTTTATGTTGGAAAAAAGGAAGATCATGAGTATATTTCAAATGAAGGTAAAGAACACTCTAAAGCCCTTGATTACAATGATGATGATGATGAATTATTCTCTACAAGTGAAGTAGAAGATGTAGATATAGTTTGTGTAAAGTTTGATGGTATTTATCCCATGAAAAGAATAGAAGGAAATTTATTAAAACTTCAAAAGGAAATTGAAGAGGGTTTATACATGTATAGGAGTGATCATTTTTATACACACTATAACTATCTTTCAGATAACACTAAGAAGTTTCTTAGGAGAAGTCTAAGGCACATCTTGAAGTTAAAAGAAATGATAAAAGAACAAGAAGAGACCAATAAGACTAAATTATAAGAAAAGGAAGAAGAGATCACAAGACTAAAAGATGGAAAAGAAGATATGAATGTAGAAGATGAGATTCACAAAAGTTTTGAAACTATTGTCCATCTTAAGACCCAAATTGAAGAAGCCAAAAGAATAGAGGAACTATTGAAGATTCAAATAAATGACAAGGAATATTCATGTTGCAAATTAGAAGCTAAAATTTTTGACCTAAGAAGGTAGAGAAGTCAAACAAATTCTTGAATAGCTCATGAATCTTGGATGAGATCTTGGAAAGTCAAAGACCATCATGTGATAAATCAGGTCTTGGATACAAAGGAGAAGATAAACATGTTGAAGCAGGCACCTCAAAGAAGCATGAGGTAAGTCCATCAAAGAAAGAAGACAATATTGCAAAGAAACCATCTACACAAGGCAAAGAAAATTTCAAAGAAACAAAACAAACAAGACATCAAGAAGCCATTCTTGAGACACCAAAGCAAAGGTATGAAAGTGTTTTTCATGAGCATTATTATTCATGTAATGGATATGGTCACAAAGATTTTGAATGTAGATTTTATGAAAGGAGATATAATGGAAGATTCTATAATACCACAAGGTGTTGGAGATGTGATCAAGTAGGACATATTGTTGTTCACTATAAATCTATGAGATGCTACAGCTGTAGTGGATTTGGCCACAAATCCCAGGAGTGTTGGAACACAAGAAGAAATTCCATGATGAGGACTTCACATAGAATGGCTAGAAGAAGGAATGGAGTAAGAAAGGGAGACATATTTGAAAAGATGGATACTCAGAGCTCAAGTTCTGAAGAGAAGGGTCATCTACAGAAGTGGGTGAAGAAGACAGAGCAGCCAGATCAGAATGAAAGATTGAAGGAAAGTTCAAAAGTGTCATATACTAAGGCACACGTGGGTAGCAGTGGTGACAGTCACATGTACACGCGTTCTGACCTTGAATAGGTTGCGCACACACGCGCTCAGTTGTGCAGCAGGTCGCGGGTCTGTTGTAAAGCCTTGGGAAAAAAGGCAATGCACATGGCTTAGAGTTTGATGTGATGGTATAACTCTGTATCCCAGGGTCTGACATTGTTTATTGTAGGTTCTGACACTATTTGTTGTAGGTTTTCATGGTGAGATCACACAAGGTTATGATATAAAATAAATCTTGGGTGCATGGCACTAACCCAAGAGTATGGATTGATGTTGATCAAATGCTCATCTATTGGATTATGTAAAATAATATGGTGGTGTACATGGATGGTATATCTTATGATTGACAGATGCACATTGTTTGGCATGATGGTAGATGTACATGTTGGCATATGGTGGATACATTTTCATGGATGATATCTTTTGGCACATTGTTGATGTACATGGTTGATGTACATGGGTGTTGTGCATGGTGGGCACATTTTGGTACATGATGTACTTGGTGGATATATTGCTCATGATTCTCTATTTCATTATTGACATATATTTTGTTTCATGATGAATGGTATAGCACAAGTTTAATGCATGAACATGCACTAGTACATATGACCAAATTTGCGATGGTTGTTCGTTGATATTGCCACACTTATCCGTCGCAATTTCCACGAAAGCCGAGATTTTTTTTCATCGTAATAATTTCATCGCTATATCCACGATCCAGGTGTGCGTGGAAACATCGATGAAATTAGCTATCCACGTGTCACCACCTTCAATTTTGGTTAACCTTATGCATCGCCGCAATTACGACAAAATTTTGTCGCAATACCAACGAAGAAATGTGGCAAGTATGACGAAACTTCGTCGCAATTGGGACGAAAAGTTATTCCAAGCCAATAACTTGCGACGCAGCTGCTGAATGTGCGACGAAATCCCGTCGCAACTTGCGACGAAACTACGTGGTAATATCGACGAGTGTTATATCTCAAAACCATATTTACGACGGACTTGTTGTATATGCGACGAAACTTCGTGGAACAGTGCGATGGAATTTCGTCGCTATAGCAACGGTTATGGTAAAAAGTAAAAAAAAATCTGATGAAATTATGTCGATATTGCAATGATGACTGTAGGTTTTAAAAAAAAAAATTACATGAAATATGGTATTACCATATTACATTGTAATATGGTATGCCATATTACAATGTAATATGGTAATGCCATATTATATTGTAATATGGCATTACTTTTACATTGTAATATTCTAATATTCTAATATTGTAATATATTGTAATATATATATCCCCTAGAAATAATCAAGGCGTTAACCAACCAAATATTGTAAGCATGTGTTATCATGAAGTTGGATTAGAAGTAAGGATACTAAGAATTGTAATGCATCAATATTAAATCTAATGAAAATTGAAGTTTCATTTGAAATCAAAGCAAATTTCTTATGATACACAATGGTTGAACCTTTGATACAATCAAGGAGTTGGATAATATAACACTTGAAACTTTTTTTTCCTTGATCTTGAGAGATGATGAGGTTATGAATTTTCATGTTGAAATTTTGTAATGAAGATAGTATCATGGAATCTTCAGGACCTTATAGTCCTTGCCACAAATCCATGGTTTGGAGAACACATGAAATTGTTCCAAGTTAGATGTTTTATGTTTGCAAGAAGTTAAAG